>JANHFS010016206.1:0-11578 GCA_032467975.1 Trimeresurus albolabris
TACTCTACTCTACTCTACTCTACTCTACTCTACTCTACTCTACTCTACTCTACTCTACTCTACTCTACTCTATTCTTAAAATACATTCCAGGAAGGAAGAACTTCCTAGCTGATGCCTTGTTTTGCATGCCCCAATACAAAAGCACTCGACAGGAGGTGGTGAGTTCTGTCATTCCCAATAGGCAGCAAGTGGGGCAAGTGACAACCAGATGGTAGGAGAAAAAGAGGAGTTCACCCCCCACTGATGCTTTTGCACAACAGCTGAAGCAAAAGCTGCAAACCGATGCATGGTTTGTGGCTCATCAGAGAGAGTTGACCATGAGGGAGGGGTTGGCGTGGAAGAGGTACAAATTGTATGTTGCAAACCACCTGCGACTCCAAGTCCTGCAACACAGCCACAGTGCTAAGCAGGCAGGCCACTTTGGGTTCGTGAAGACACTGCATCTTGCAAATTGTCAGTTCTGGTGGCCAAAGATGAAGAAAGACAATGAGGACTATGTGGGGAGCTGTGCTGTTTGTGCAGCTGAGCAAAAGACTAACAGGGAAGAGTCTGGGGCTGCTGCAGCAAGTGGCTGACCTGGCTAGACCCTGGGAGGAGATAGCCATGGACTTTATAGTGGAACTGCCAGAGGGGGAGCACCGTGATTTGGAATGTGACAGGCCTGTTTTCCAAACAGGCCCACTTCATCACCTGTACTGGACTCCCCTCATTTAAGTTAGCCAAAGGGGGGGAATTTGTGCCAATACTAGAGTACCCACAGAAACCTCCCTCCTTGAGCACCCCAAGTGATTGGGTGGGTTCATTCCAGCGGGTCTGGATCTATGCAAAGACGACTTTAGCTAAGGCAGCCGAAAGTCAGAAAGAACAGACAGCTCCCCAGGAGACATTCCATGTAGGGAATGTGTGTATGTGTCTACAAAGTATCTTAAGCTCAGAAAAAGTTGCAAGAAATTAGGGCCAAAGTACATATGTCTTTTCCCCTCGTAAAAGTCATTAACCCACTGACAGTAGAGCTAAGACTACCAAGGCTGTTAGGTAAAGTGCACTCAGTATTCCATTGCAACGTACTGAAGCCATACAAGGAATCCACACTGAGACCAGTAGGAACGGCAGCCCCCACCCCCATATTGGTAGAAGGGGAAATGCATTATGAGGTTAAGCGAATCCTCGATTCCAGAATCCAAAAAGGAAAGTTGCAGTACTTAATCCAATGGGAGGGTTACCTGATGTCAGAATCTAGATGGACTTCTTAGGGGGGTGAACTGTCAAGCTACAAAATATAAAAGCGGATTGTATGGTAAAACAATTCCACACAAAATGCCCCCAGAAGCTGGAACCAGCACAAGGGAAAGATTAGCAAGCATTGATGTGCATTCTTTTTTGTCTTCCAAGTTCCCTTTCCTTCTTAGGGGGGCGAACTGTCAAGCTACAAAAACTACTGTCTTTAGGACCGCTATATGCTTCTAGCTTGCCAACTGTATGGGGGGAAAGAGGGGAGAGTTTTGGATTCACAGGTGTTCCTTATCAACATGAAAGCCAAAGCTGTTGAAGAATTGTTTTGGCAAACTAAAGTTTCTTCTCATAACAATTGCTGGAACATTTATTGGACAATGTGACCTGAACTGTCAGAGAGGGGAGGGAAAGTTTCACTCTTTTAATTATCTGCTTCCCGCCATTTTCTCAGAGCTAGCTTCATTTCTATCTTACCGATTTGCTAATGCCTAATACATTAGAGATTGCAATGACTCTGGTGTTTTGCTTTGTTGGGCTTCTCAGCCGGAACCTGACACTCTGTCTCTTTTTTGTGATTTTTTTTCCCCCTCTTAGATCGTTAAGAATTTAAAAATTTCTAAAGAATTAAAATGTCAACTGTTTTTTTTAAATTGTTAATTGAAAAATTGAAAAATTTCAAAAATTGAAAAAAAAAATTTAAAATTGAACAGATTTTTTAAATTTTTAATTTGAAAAAAGAATTTTTCAAAAAAAATCAGAGATTTTTAAAATTTACAAAAGTTCATGGTCCTTTATGAAGTGATATGCACTTCTTTTTGCTTGAAATCTCAGGCTGTTTTCTAGGAAATAGAGGGTTACTCTATTACCTGCCTTGAAGTTTATCCCTTTCTTCCCTGTCCACAAGTGTTTTGTACTTATCCTTTTCCTCCCTGCCTTCTTGCCCTATGTTTGCCTGGCCACTGCCAGGGTTTTCTCATATGATATGCTGATCTGGGCTTTCTGCTCCGATTAGCTGCAGCTCATCTAGTCTGCTGCGCTGTTCTCAATCACTGCTCTAGGTGCTCCACTCCTTTGTCACTTAGCTCTGCAACGCTGCTGCTCGGCTGGACTAGCATGCCACCTAGCTCTGTTTCACTGCTGTTCAGTGGCCTCCATTTGCATACCACTGCTTCTACTCAGTTTTCAGGCTGAATCACTGGGCTGTCTTTCCGTCTCTCAGGTGGGCTGCCAGACTGCCTCTCAGCTGGGACATTGGGCTGCCTCTCAGCTAGGCCACCTCATTAAATAGATCCCCCCCCCAAATTTTAAAAATTCTAGAAGTTCATTTTCAAAATTCACAAAATTTAGATTTTTTTTTAGAAAAAGAAAATTTAAACTGAAGTTTTTATTCTTAAATGTTAGTCTTCTAGAATAATACAGTAACATTGCTGAAGGGATCTATACCATTTTGGCCAAGTGGCTGTCCAATCTCCTCTCCAAAATCTCCAGTGATCCTTATAAGCCAATCATTAAGATCAACACCATGTATACATCTTCAGTAGTCACAATAACAGTTCAGCTGAAGGTTAGAAGATAAAGACTTTTACCTTATCACTAACATTCCTCCTTACTAAAAATATACTTAAGCAACTTGGTATCAGGATCTTACCCATCACTTTAATACTCAGGCATTCCTGAGCAGGAGGCAGATGGTCTTGTTCAGATGGTCCTTCAGAAAGACTGAGGCCCCATTCATGAACAAATACTCCCTACAGAAGCCCATTCAAGACAAAATATTTTGAAATCCCTTGCACCAAAACTGATAGGTAACAATAGCAGAGTGATAGAATTAGAACCAGCAACCCCTCATCCCAAAATCCAACACAGGATATAGCCATCAGCCACAGCCCCAGAGAAGCAGGACATGACTTTTAGGACATAATAGGATTAACCCACCATCATCAGAATACCAAAAGGACGGTCAAAATTCATGCCACAGGAACAGGAACAACACAAAAGCCCAAGAAAGTATACCCCCGCACTCCCAGTTCCATGTATTCAGCTGCCCCAGAACCAACTCAATAAAGAACCTTCTTTCCAAACAGCCTCCATTTTGTTTATTCCCGGCTTGGACTGGACCCTGAAGATTCCCCCCCCCCCAACAATTTGTCACTCAGGATGGGACTTCAAGCTAACCTCGCCAATGGACCAGGACTGGGTAAGCCACCATATTGCCAGTAGCAGACCCCTTGTTTCTATGGGTGGTATTCTCAGACCCTGCCCATCTGGAGCAAAGGGAGTAAAGGGAGTTTTGAGTTTTTGAGCTCAAAGGCTGGTTGGAAAGAAGGTTAGTACCTCTAAATTTTAACTTTTAAAGCCCAGGGGAGTGAGGGAAATGTGTTTATGTCTCTCTCTGTGTGTGAGTGAGAAGACCCTTTTCCCAATCACAGTTGGACCTTGCTCCCTCTGGCCTTTCTTAACCTCAGAAAGGATCTGTTCAAGTGACAGACCCTGGAAAGAATGGGGGTTTGGCCAGAGCACAAGAACTTTTGTTAGGGAAAAGGGAGAGGCTTTGTGAAAATGGAATGAAAAAGTGAGTGAGAGAATTGGATTTGGCCAACTAGCTAAAAATCACTGAGCAGAGCCCTATTCTGGAAAAGAGGTGCCTTGCAGGCCATGTGCCTGTAAAACCGTAAGCCGGTGGACTGCAAGTTGGAAGGTACCTCCACCTGTTGGGGCAGTTTACTACTGCAGGATTGGAGGGGGGGCAGGAAAGGAGCCTTGGAGTCTCACTGCGACCTGAGGAATAAAACCTAGAAAATGGGGGTCAAAGATTCCACCAAGATCTTCTGTAGGGAGATGGATGGAGGCTTGAGGATGGAGGAAGTTGCCCATCCAGCCAGGCATGAAATTAAGATGCATGTGCAGATTGTGTAAGAAGTGTACTCTGCCCAGGGATGAAGCAGGAAAAAACAATTTGGCTAAATAAAGGTAATATCAGGGCTCACTTCAAAACCTCATCCTAAGAAAGCAGGACTCTTGGAGCAGTTTCTTCCAAAAGGAACTTTTATTAGGAGGAGCTGAGAGCAGGCATAATAGGCAGGATCTGAGGGTTTCCCACTCAGATAAATAGGTTAAAAGAGTCCCTTTCCCGACTCAAGCAAAGGAGATTGCTGGATTTCACTTGAAACAGGCAGAATTAACTCCACAGATGAATCATACAAAATTACTTTATTCCAGGCATCCTCAAGTCAATAACTTACAGTTACTGTAGAAATTCCTCTGGAATGCAGATTGTAATTGGGACCCATTGCGTAGGTAAAAGATTTCTCCATTCTAAAGGAGCTCCCAACCCTCGTGGCTAGGATTCATGGAGAGAATGCAAACTGGCACGTAAACAGGATATCCTGTAATAAACACAAAACCCTCCCAGTGGCCAGTTAGAATACAGTTCTGACCAAACAATTAAAACTACATTTCCCAGAAGGCCATCCCTTAAAGGGACAGTTCTTAATTCCTAAGCTAGCTATATACTCTGACCAGATGGCTATATACTCTGACCAGCACACTCCCCGCTAATTTCTACTATTAACTAACTATAACTAAGATAAAGAAAGGCATAACATCAAACAATGCAATTATGAGGTAGACACAAATATGCATAGTTCGAGGTTTAATCTTCAAGTTCAGTCTTCCTCAGCAGCAGTACCAAGTCGGTGATCGGTCTGCTGTAAAGGCTTTTAACGAAAGTCTTTGAGTCACGATCTGACTCTTGTGGCTTCATGATCTGGACTTCAACTTGGCAAACTAGTCCATCAGAGCTGGGTAGAACTTGGTGCACAAGTCCCATGGGCCAAGAGTTCCGATGTGCATCCTTGTCTCTCAGCAAGATAAGGTCTCCTTCTTCTAGGTTAGGCTCTTTGGTCTTCCATTTGCAGCGATCCTGAAGAGTAGACACGTATTCTTGCTTCCAGTGCTTCCAGAAGGTGTTGGTGTGCAGTTAACTTGTCTCCATTGTTGTTTGTACATATCTTTGGGAACAAAGTTCTCTAATGGTGCCAGCCAGTCGCCTGTCTTCTGGGTTAGCAAAGCGGCCAGGATGAAAATAGTTGGATTTTCAGGATCCAATGAAATTGGAACCAAAGGTCGAGCGTTGATGATAGCTGTTACTTCTGCCATAAGGGTAGTGAGGACCTCATGCACCAGAGTGGGTGTCTTTGTCAACATGGAATCTAAAATTTTGCGGGCTATGCCAATCATACATTCCCATGTTCCTCCCATATGGGATGCATGGGGAGGGTTAAATGTCCATACACAGTTTTGGGCCTTTAGATATTTATCAATTTCTGAATCGAGGCGAATGCCTTCATCAATCTGTAGTTCCTTGCAGGCTTCTACAAAGTTAGTTCCACGGTCAGATCTAAATACCTTAACTGGGCCTCTGTAGGCTTGGAACCTTCTTAGAGCGTTGATGAAGCAAGAAGTGTCCATGGATTCAATGACTTCAATGTGGACAGCTCGAATGCTAAGACATGTGAAAAGGACGGCCCAACATTTGCTGTTAGCTTGACCATCTCTGATCCGACGAACAGAAACAGACCAAAGCCCAAATACATCTAGGCCTACATTGGTAAATGCTGTTCCTGGATTAAGGCACTCGGGTGGCAGGTCAGCCATAAACTGTTGTGTCACACCTCGTTGTTTGCGACAATGCAGACACCTGTACAAAATGGTGGCGATGCATCTTTTGGCTCCCACGATCCAGAATCCAGCTGCTCTGATGGCACCTTTTGTGAAGTGCCTGCCTTGATAGTGGACGGTTTCATGGTAGTGTTGGACCAGCAGGTGTGTGACATGTTGACAAGAGGGAAGGATGACAGGGTGCTTGATGTCTGGGGCTATTTTAGTCTTATCTAGATGCCCCCCTACTCAAAGTAAGTCATGACTGTCGAGGAACGGGTTCAACTTCAGCAATGAACTAGACCCCGGGATAGCCTTCTTAGCTTCCAGACATTCAAATACCACTGCGTATGCATCTTGTTGCACACTTCGTAGAACCCCTCTCTCAGCTTGGAGATAGCTGTGGGAAGCTCATTTCGTGATGCAGAAAATGAACAATTGTTGCTATGCCCAATACGAGAGGTCTCCATCTGGAAAAGCGTTCAAAGTGAGCCGGTTCTAGGGGATGATTATGAGGCTGTTTCTCTGTCTCCTTAATCCTTGTTGACAAGCAGATGGTCTGGATGATCATTTTGTCGTCTTATCTGAGCAATTTTCTGGGTACCTGAGGTCGAACGTCATCATCTTCATCTGGGTCTAGAAGCTTGTGATGTTCTGGTATCTGTGTCATCTGGCTGTCTAGATGAACCAAGAATTCAGGACCCTTTAACCAGATTGATTCTGCCAACTGTGATGCTGGAATGGACCGTGTAGCCTGGTCCACTGGATTCTGATCTGTTGGTACATATCGCCACTGCTCATGATCTGAAGATCTTCTGATCCTTTCTACTCTATTGCTTACATAGACAAAGAAGCATCTGCTTTGGTTGTGGATGTAGTCCAACACCATCTTGCTGTCCATATAGAAGGTGGTGGATTGCAGCTCAAGGTCTATCGTTTTCGTTATTAGGTCTGCGAGTTTTACAGCCAGAATGGCACCACAGAGTTCCAATCTGGATATGGTGTGACCTTGTTGTGGTGCCAGTTTCGCCTTTCCCATAGCGAAACCGATGTTGTAGCTCTCCCCGCGGTAGACTCTGATATATCCTATAGCTGCTATTGCCTTCGTTGAAGCATCTGAGAACACATGCAGCTCTTTCTTCATTGTGGTGGCAAGTGAAATGAGAACATATAAGCACTATACGTGGATGCTTTGGAGACAACTTAGAGATCTATGCCACGTCTCCCAGTCTTGCTTCTGTTCTTGTGGAAGCAGTTCGTCCCAGTCTGTGGTGCTTTGGGAGAGTGCGTGCAGAAGGAGCCTCCCTTGGACTGTTACAGGTGCAGCAAACCTTAGAGGGTCGAACAGGCTATTTACTGTTGACAAAACTCCTCTTCTTGTGAAGACGCTGTTCTGTGCTGGAGCTCTAAAGGTGAAGACGTCCTTCTTTAAGTCCCAATGCAGACCGAGACTGTGTTGGATGAGAGGGTCATCTGTGCCAAAATCAAAGTCCTGTAGACCTTTAGTATGGTCTTCAGGATTGAAGGCCTCAAACACTTCTTCACTATTGGATGCAATTTTGTGCAGCCTAAGTTGGCTGCCGCTAACATCTGGCATGTCCTTTTCAATAGATCTATGGCTTCTGCTGGAGTGGATACAGATTTTAGGCCATCGTTGACATAGAAATCTTGTTCCATGAAGTGTCTGGCATCCGCACTGTATTTGGCCTCGCCTATACAAGCACTGTGTTGCAGGCCGTAGTTAGTGATTGCGGGGGAAGAACCATTCCCAAAGACGTGCACTCGCATTCTGTATTCTGTTATCTTCTGGCTATGCTGTTCATCGCTGAACCACAGGAAGCGCAGGTAATTGCAATGATCTTCCCTGACGTACAATGAATAAAACATCTGTTGGATGTCAGCCATGACCTCTGAGCACACCAAGTAGACTGTTGGTGAGATCAGGCCCTGTGAGAAGGACTTTGTTCAAAGAGATGCCTTGGAACTGCGCACTGGCATCAAAGACTACTCTTATCTGACCTCTTATTTGTGGGTGGTACACTCCAAAGAATGGTAGATACAGCATTCTTCATCTTTTCTCAGGGATGGAGCAAGCTTGGCGTGTCCGCTCTGGATCATCTTATCCATGAACTCCACTAGATGAGCTTTCATTTCAGGCTTCCTGTTCAGGATTCTCAAACTGTTGAGGCGAGAGAGAGCTTGCTCATGGTTGTTCGGCAGGCATTGCCTGGGAATGCGAAAGGGTAGTGGGGCTATCCAACTCCCTGTGGCATCCTGTAGGAATTCCTCATTCATGAGCTCCAGAAATTTTTTGTCCACTATCAACCAGGCCACGTCATTGTCATCTTTGCTGGTCTGGAACACTGTTGCTCCTAGAATGGGTTTGGTTGTTGAAAGCATGAAGTGTTTTTGGCATGGTTTCAGGTGGGATGCTCTCCCGTTACTAAGAATGGAAGTCGCTGATACGTTCGCTTGGGTTGGAGCTTGCAGCCGATTGACACAGACCGTTCCTGTGTTGACCCATCCAAGTTCTGTCTTAATGGCAACTGGGGCGCCTGGTGGGCCTTTGACCTCTCCCTGATAAGCAAAGGCCTCAGGGGTATCTGTTCCCAACATAAATAGAATTTCGGCTTCCAGATCTAGAGCAGGGAAATAATCTGCGAGGTGTGACAGGTGAGGTATGGTTCTTGCTACTTCTGGTGTTGGAATTTGACTGCAATCATCTGGTAAAGAGTCCCATTCTAGCAATGGCGGCAGTAGGAACCATGAACTCCCATTTAAAGACTCTATGCATAGTCCAGTGACTTTCCTCTCCACCATGCTCTGGGGCACAGTGCACATTGATATTGTGAAAGATGTTTCTTCACTTGGGACATCAAAGAGGTCGAAGAATGCTAACCTAGATAATGAGCGATTGTTTAGTGTATCTATTGATACATCTTCACGGCTTCTGCTGGGCGTCCGTCGGGGTAGACTTTAGCTAAGTAGATGTGGGTGCATGAACGAGAAACTGGTGAATCACCACATACTGACGTGCAGTGGACCTTGGTGGGCACCTCTGGGTGCTCTTTGGAGCCATGCTGAAGCTCTTTGATCGAAGGAGGAGTAGAAGTTGCTTGTTGTGGCTACTCAGAGTCTGGATGCAGGGCTCCCAGGTGCTTGTCACTCTTGCATAGGTGGCATTTCACCTTAGTTGTGCAAGCTTTGGCCGTTTGTTCTGTAGACTCACAGCATTTGTAGCAGACTTTGTACTCCCTGAGCAAAGCCTTTCATTCATCCAGGGACTTCTTTCCATATTCTTTGCACTTGTTCAGAGAGTGTGAGGATTTATGTAGTGGACAAATCAAATCTTTATTTGTTTGCAGAGGTTTAGATTGTGCTTTCTTCGATAATTGCTTGTCTGAATTCTTGCTTGGCAAGGTAGCGACCTCTGTCTTATGCATGGATACAAGGGTTTTTTCCTTTGCACTTTGGAATGGACCCTTGGTTGTGCCAGAGTTCTGACTGGTCTTTTTGGCTGAAGGGGACCATTTTTCTCTGATGCTGAGGTATCAAGGGTTATTGCACAGCTTTGCTTGGTGGGCAACAAATTCTACAAGAACAGCAAAGTGGGGAACTCTGCCTCGATTCTTTGTCTTGTAATCGTCAGATAACTCGATCCATTTTTTAATTAGCTGCTGTGGTAGCTTTTGAATGATAAGCTTTTGCATCCTGAACTGATCAAGACAGACAAGTTTTGGCAAGGTGAGATCTTTTTGTGCTGTCTGCAGCTGTGTGAGTAGATCGGAGAATTCCCACATCTGGCGAGGATACTGATATTGAGGTCAGGGAATTCATAGATATAATCCAAGAACGAAGACTCTGTCAATGTGGATGCGCCATACTGCTGATCGAGCCTTTCCCAGGCTTTCTGAAGGGTGGTGTCTGGGTCACCTAGTTGGGATGAGTAGATGTTCTTTACTAGTTTTGTAGATCTTGGTCCCAGCCATGCTATCATATGCCTGAGCTCTTCGGCTGGTTTCAGCCCTTCATTGCAAATGGTACGCTTGAAAATATGCTTCCACAACAAGTACTCTTTCCCCGGGTTGTCAGAGAATTTCTGCACACCTCTGGATGTCAAATCCCACCTTCTTCCACAGGATGTTGAAGGATGCATTGGTGCTGCATAGGGGGTGTAGTTAGGCTGGGGTAGTGCGGTGTTGGAAGCATGATTAGTGGCTTTTCGTTGTTCCTCATAGGCATTGCTCCCAAGAGCAGGGGCATGAGCTAAAGACGGTTGGTAATTTTCTTCAGAGTACTTTCTGAGAGGGCATCTTCCCCTGACTCAGACAGGGGTTGTTGTCCTCACTGCCGATCCATTTTTGAATTGCCTTGCAGGTTTGGCCAGAATTCCTCTGTCTTTGCATTGAGCTTAGGAATTGTGGCTTCTTGTGTGCATACCTGCTGAGGAGTCTTCATTGTTGCAGATGGCACCTCTGGTGGTTGAGATTCTCCTCCTTGTTCACTTGGTTTTGGGAGATCTGTGGTTAACCTCGTCACTTCTTTCCACTTGTGTCATAGTGCATTCTGGTCATCCACGTAGGCCTCGACACAGCTATATGAGTTTCCACCTTCTGGCCTCTCAAAATTGGGCATGAAGGTAGCACCTTCAAGCTCTTTCTGTAAAGCTGCTGCTCTTGTGGCTACCTCTGCTGCTTCCCACTTGCACTGTAAAAACTCAAGGCTGCCTGAGCTTTGGCCATTTCTTCCCTTAGCTGTTGCTCTTCTTCTGCCACATGTAGAGTGGTTTCAATTGCCGCAGATTCGATTCATGCTTGCACAGCTTGAGCAGCAAGGCTCTCTGCCCTTGAGACTCAGGATGAATAACTGTGCCGAGAAGATGCTTTAGAGGGACGGGAGGTACCTGAAACATTAGATTGCTATGACACCCTGGAATGTGCCTGAGACCATTGTGAGTTATGATGAAAGGACAAAGCTTTCTTAGAGGCATGAGAGGAAGCCACATGTGATCGCTGGGATGATGCATGCGAATGATGGGACACTTCGGACTCAGCCTTCTCTGGTGTATCCTTCGCCTGAGGTTCGTCTTGGAGAGACTCCTTACTGCTTTGTAGTAGCCTCTCACACTCTTTATTTATCAGCTTGAGATGTCGTATTTCCTCTCTGTATGTTGAATCTCCTAGCTGCGACTGGATGTCTATGAGGCAGCGTTCATAGTCTGTCCATTGTAGGAGAAGCCCGTCCATATCTTCTTCCAAAGAACAAATGCACTCGGGGGAAAACTTATCTTTGGATGTGTCGCAGAGTTTCTGCAGCTTCCCCCAGGTTCTTTCATGACAATGATAGAGGCTACCCCGCTTCTCCAGCAGGCTTGACTGCTTGGCTTCAGTGGGATTTCTTTGATGCTTCAAGTCATAAGATTTCTGAGACGTTTCTGCATTTTCCAAATTTTGGACATCAGGTTCTCCATACAAGTCAAGGTTAGTTGGTTGGACCAGTTCTTATGGCCCATTAGAAGACTCTGCCATGACTAGGGAAGACTCAGAAGTTTTCCTAGACATTTTGAATGGGTTCAGTGAATTTCGCTCTTTGACCACCAGGGTGCACTATGTTGTTGTTGTTAATTGCGCAGTCATGTCCGACCCATCGCGACCCCATGGACAACGTTCCTCCAGGCCTTCCTGT
>JANHFS010016365.1:0-11556 GCA_032467975.1 Trimeresurus albolabris
GTCACCATGACACTTCCAATTTTACACGGGAGAAAACCCGAATAACCAAAGACCCACATATGTATGTATGTATGTATGTGTATGTATATATTTAAAATAAATAAAATTGCTCAGTAATTGATTTATTACTGAGCTTTCGTCAACTACCTGTTGACATCATCAGAGTAAGGGCTGAAGATTAGGAGAACCTGTACATACACTTATATGACCGTTATAACGGCCAAGATATAGAACGTACATATGGCATGCTCACAACCCGCTCACTCGCATTTAGTCCCAATAGTTCCGGCTTTGATGTAAAAGTCGGTCTTTGGTTGAGATTCAAAAATCCCGCCTCTCAGCTGTTCAGCGCGTAAGTCTCACTGCGCGCAGTCGCACGTTGATTGTTGGATTCCTCGTGCGATGTGTCAGGATGGATGCATAAGAACGCTATTTAAAAGGGTTAGTACTCCTTGCAGCACAGAGATAGCAAAAACCAAAGAAAAAGCATATCTCCACCATATATGGAAGCAAATAGCTATCCAGCCAACTTTGTCCGGCGCTGTTTCAAAGATCGTGTGCCACATTCAGACTGTGAGTTACCAACTACCACAACTTGGGCAACAATCCCATACATTAATGGGGTTTCTGAAGCAACTGCGAGAATTCTCGCACCTTATAACATCAACATTGCACACAGACCTAATCAAACCCTAAGTTCCAGGTTAATGCACCTCAAAGAACCGTTACCCACAGGCGACATATCATCCATTATCTACAAAATCAACTGTAACAAATGCCATTGCAACTATGTTGGTGAAACATCTAAATGACTCAAAACCAGAATACATGAACACATATTGGCAGTCAAAAGACAGGAACAACGTTCCCAGGTGTGGGCGCACATGGCTGAACATTATGTCCAATAAAGGTGAATGATGATGAGATCATGATCTCATTTGATGTAATATCCCTATTCACCCCTATTCCCCAAAATCTAGCTATCTCTGTTTTTAGAAATCTACAGAAAGGAGAACTATGACACCCCAATTCTTCTAACAGAAGAAACCCAATTATTGGGTTTTTGCCTTCAAATCTATTTTACTTTCAAAGACACAATATATAAACAGGTAAAAGGCGCACCCATGGGGTCACCCATCTCAAGCATCATTGCTGAAGCGGTATTACAGGATCTTGAGCATGTGGCAATGTCTGATTATCAACCCAGTTTTTGGGTTAGGTATGTTGATGACACCTTTGCAATCATCAAGTGATGTGACACCACTAAATTTTTACAAAAACTTAATCTAAAACTTTTCTGTTAGTCCTCTTGGTTGAGTTATATGTCCAGTTTTCAACATTCTCGTTTAGACGTTTTCCCCACAAAATTGAAATCATTTCTATCTGTTAAGATTTTCTCAAAATTGATTTATGGTTAAATATCTAAGCTGTTTCCCTCACAATAATCCTCCCAACAATTACATTTCTCATATGATAAAAAAAAAAATACAATACTACTCTCAGAAGAAGAAAAAGAAAAACATATCTCTCTCAAACTAAAATTCATTTATATTCCCCATTTTTTCATTTTTAACTCTTCTATTTGATATTTACTAATTAAGTAATCCATTATGGTTATATTTTAACCATATTCAAACAGATACTTAATCTTTAAAAATTGCATCTAATAAGACAGTTACATTTCTCATATCATAAAAAAAAATCTTTTAACCCTATTCCATTCAATAGTTACTGGTTGAGTAGTCCATGTTGTATTTTAACCATATTCAAACAAATGCTTAATCTTTAAAAATTGCTTCTGATAGGTCCAATCTTCTGATCCCTTGAATTTGATTTTAATCTTTTTCTTTCGCCAAACAGCTTTTCTCATCCATCTATTCCACTTTGTTAAAAAGTCTTGCCATTTTCTTGTGAATGTTGTTAAGAATGGGAGAGATGTTGATTTCTTTTATCTTTTTTTTGTCTCTCAAGTATCTCTGTGATCCATTTTGTCAGGCTTTGCTTCTTATTTTCGGCTTTGTTTTGTGATTCTGGGGTGTGGACTATCTCTTCCAGTTCCAGTGCTTCAGTCATGTCTTGTATGTTTTCCTCCATCTGCGTTAAATCACAATCCCTTCCATTGGTAGATGCTTTCATTTTCTGAAAATTCTTACGTTGTGAGGTTAACGTAAAGATATGTCCATTTATGTCATCAAAGTTGTTTTTAATTTCATTGTGGTGTAGAGACATTGTTGTTTGGATTAGTTGCAACATAGCAAGCATTTCCTCCTGGAAAGTATTTGGTTTTTCTTGACAAGTTCTTTTTGCAAGTTCCTGAGATTCCATGATAGCTAAAACTCAAAAAAAAATTCTTTCTCTGAAAACAGCTTTAAAGGCACAATCAATAGGTGTTTATCATCCAGGAAGGTAAGTTATGTTTTTTTGCAATTATAGTCTTTGCTTATTGTGGTTGGCCCAGAATATTTTATTTAGCTCTTTTTAAAGATCAAAAAGTAGGTTACCTCATTCTGGGCATCCTGCCAATACTTATAACAAAGCAGCTAGAGTTATATATTCTCTTCCATCATTACATGTCAGCAACAGTGTGTTTCTGTCTCCCTTAATAATTTAATTCGCAGCTTCCTTCCATAGGAGGATGGGGCAAAGCTCCCCCTCCTTTTCACTTTTGAAAGCTTTTTTGCTTCTCGGGGTATCTTTTCCAAAAGTTCAGGATATAGAGTAGGAGAGAGAAGATCAAATTTCTCACCCAGTTTCAGCACACTGTTTACCGATTTTCTGGTGAGTGCTTGTGGACTTCGGCTGCAAGTAGCTTGGCTGGTTACCGAGGTGGGGCCAGCCTTTCTCCTGTCGGGTTAGAGGGAATTCTCAGATTGAATGGGATGGCCGCTGTCATTCCCGGATCCCTGAGGCACCCCTCTTTCTTCATCGCCTCTTTGGGGCAGCTTTAGATCCATTTAGGGTCCCCTGGCAGGACAAAAAAGAGCGGAGCTTCGCAATTCCGTGACCGTGCGCTACTGTGCAAAACCAGAGGTCCTTATTTGAATTCTAAACGTGTATAATTTTTTGAAAATGTTTCTCCTTAAAAATAATCATAGCACAGGTCAATAAAACTGCTTGGTTTCACTTAGTGAAAAGGATTCATTTTTACCTGCTCAGTCTCTGCACCCAGCGGCACTTAATAGATTATTCTCTGTAAAGTACAGGTAGCCCTTGATTTACAACAACAATTAAGCCCAAAATTTCCAGTGCTAAACGAGACAGTTGTTAAATGAATTTTGACCCATTTTACAATCTTTCTTGTCAGCATTAACTGAATCATTGCAGTTAAGTTAGTAACATGGTTGTTAAGTAAATCTGGCTTCCCCATTGCTTGTCAGAAGGTTACAAAAGGTGATCATAAGACCATGGGACACTTAAACCATCATAAATATGAACCAGTTGCCATGCATCTGAATTTTGATCACCTGACCATGGATGCTGCAGTGGTTGTAAGTGTGAAAAACGGTCATAAGTCACTTTTCCCAGTACCGTTGTAACTTCGAATGGTCACTGAATGAATTGTTGAAAGTCAAGATCTATCTGTATAAATCAGGCTGGGATGATAGGAGCTAAAAGTGGATTTGTTTGCATTTTTATTCATTCATTCATTTATTGGTGGGGGTGCCTATGTAGAAGTAGGAGTGAGAAAAAAATAGTAGACTTTCACAGGCAACATAATTTTGCCAGATTGTATCCATCTCTTATTTTTAAAAGAAAGTGTCCCATTTCTAGCCATCTACATAAAAGATCACAAGATAGAACTGTGCTACTGAAATTTCTTTTCAATTTGCAGTACTGCATAAAATGAAAATGGAGCCAACACGTTAAAGAGATCGATGTCCTGGGATTAAGCTGTCAAAAAAGGTTACTGGCTTTGCTTACTTGCTTTCCCATCTTTCCAAAAGCCAAACTGACTAAAAATCAATATAATTCTTCAGTTATATACAGATAGTCCTCAGAATTACTCTCTCTTGCTTAATGACGGTTCAAATTAATGATGGCCTTGGAAAGGTGCTTTATGGCCACAAAGCATCACATCATCACATCTTTGTCATGATCTGAGTGCTTGGCAATCGGTTTGACTTACAATTGATTGTCAAACTCTCTGCAATCATGTGGTTGTTATTTGAAGATTTCTGTGCCAGCTTCCCCAGAAAGTTACTGGGAAAGTCAGCAGGGAAGTTGCTGCTCCTGCCAAGAGGATTCTTTCTCATCTCTGGGATTGGCAGAAAGAGCTGCCTGCCAAAGAGGAGAGCTAACTGAAATCTAAGCTATTCACAGAGGTAGTGCTGTAAGGCAAGAAGCACGGGGTGCCTCGGGGGAGTTGGGGAGGTCCTGGAAGGTCTGATGCAGGCAGCACATAAGTGTCTTTCGGTTCAGGAGCTGAAAATCCTGTTTGAATTTTGGCAGGGAGGATTTTCACCCCTGAGTGGAATGATACTGCATAAGGCTACACTAGGATTTCCAGGGCTTTTCTATCCATGTGAGGCACCCTGTGCTCTTTGCCTGGGATTCTGTTCACTTAATGGTCTGTGAGATTGCTTAACAACCCCAATTGGGTGTGCAGGGATTGTAGTTGTTAAGCAAAACAATCACATGACATCTTTCTTAACCACCACTTCCTTCATTGACCAAGATTCTTGTCCCAATTGTGGTTGAAGGTTGAGGACATTTGAATATAATAGGCTATATCTATATAATTGAACAATGAGAACTAGCAGCACATCCTGCAGCTTGCCTGTATTTCTGAGGAAATACAAAATATGCAGGAGCGGTTTCAAAATGTGCTATAAGAAACCTGGCCTTTCAGTTAAGTACTCTCCCAATCCTATTTGTTTAAAATCATCCATACTGCTGCAGAAACATGCTTGAGTGGGAAGGACAATAATTTAGATGCAGAAAGGCAACCTCTTTTTTACCCAGATTGCACAACATTTCTATAGCTGAAAACCACACATCACCCCATAATCCTTTTTCTTATAAAATATATATCCCGAGGAAGGGATTTTAAGAAAGGTTTCTAAATTATGCTCACATCTTCAAAGTGTACTGACTTCACTTATCTTAGCTTTCATTTCTATTATTTTCACCCTCTTTCCTTCCATTAGCTGCTTTTATTTTTAGCCTTAATTTAGTTACAGCGCAAAGGACTTAACGGGTTTTATAAACCATAGTGAGCCAGTTTGTACAGATATTCCTTGAGGTACAGCAGCTCACTTAACAAACATTCAAAGTTACCACAAATGACCCCAAATCCCATGCGATCCTGTTTCAAAGTTGCAATGGCTGCAGTGATCATTCACTTACAACCAGCCACAGGGATGCTGTAGTGCTCCACATCTCTCATCCCTCCAGGACCCACAAGCACTTGGGCCTGCTCCCCACACGTCCATTGCACTTATCTTTTGAAGTTTTGGTTGGGGAAGGAGGGCAGGCCATGTGTCCCTGTCCCATGCAGCAACCCGGCCACCAATTTGTCCCTGCCCACTTCTGGTCAGGAACAAAATGGTGGACGCCAGACAAACCTTTGTTTTGCTGCCTTAACAAGGTCTGCACAGCTGTGCAGAGTTTTGGAATGCTGCAGAAATCACTGAATAGACCTCATCAAGACAGCAAAACAAAGCTGTTTGTCCCCAGGCCACACAATGGTGACCCAAATGTGGCTACCATTTTGGAGGTGGGACAAAATGGCGGCTGCTTCTGGAATCGCCCTGGTCACACAAAGAAGCAACCCATTCCAGCATTTGGAAGGCCTTGGAGGTCTTCAAGAATGAGGAGGACAGTGTTTGGTCTGGTGGAGTGGGAATCAGCCTAAGGGGGACCCAGTGGGACTGGAAAAAGGCCTGGGGCACCCAAGGGGCTAGAATCAGAACAAGGGGTGTCTTCGGATATGGGGAAACTTAGGGAGGGCCAGGGCAGGTGGGCTTGAGCCCGTTCTAGGCCTCCAAGGGACTTCCCCACCTGAGGCATCCCATGCTCTGCTTTATGATCAGGACATGCATTTAATGATTCATTGGGAAAAGCAGGTCAGTGAGGACGCTTCACCTAATGACTGTTGCAACATGCAACCTTAATGTGCAGGGTCCATTACGGTCATATCTCGAGAACACCCTGCATAGCAACCAAGTGATAGCCTAACTCTTCCTAGTGCAGCCAATTTCATCATCTAGCTGGATGGAAAGAAACCTGTTTACCTGCCACTTTGCTTGGGATGCTCCTTTTGTATGACTGCTGTTGAGAAACCAGGATGCTGACAAATGACGAAAAGGTATGGTAAAGCACAGAAACCATTGTTTCCTGATCTTTCTTCCCATTTTTGGCTCTGTCTGTTTTTTTCATTTGGAAGTTTGAAATTTTTCTCTTTCCTTTATTTATTTGTCTATTTATTTTTCTTTGGTTCTTCCTCATTTTTTTCACCTTGCTCTCCTTGCCATATGTCTTTTTACTTTCTCTTCTTTTTTTTTCTTGTCCATCTTCACCTTTTTGGGGGGTGAACTGGTCTACCTGGCTGATCTTGTCTAGACTGAGCACCAAGCAGAATTGGAGGAGAGACGTCCTACCAGAGCTGTTTGCTTGACTGAGCAATAAAAATAGAAAAAAAAGAAATTTCAGAAGACAGTGGCAAGCCATTTTTGTACTGTTGCCATGAAAATTACATGGATGTATCTGTGACACCCACCTGAAGGATAAATGGTTTTTATTTTATTTTCATTTTATTTATTTATTTAAATCTGAGGAGGCAGAATAGTTTTATCAGCCCAGAAGCGAAGATGAGTGAGGATAAAGCAATTCTATTTAGATCTACTCAGAGATATCCCTGAATTGAGTGTACTTAATCCCAGGAAAATATTCATAAAATTGCAATTCTAAAGAGATGTGAGCGGAAGAGATGAAGACAGGACTTATCTAGCATTCTAAATTAAAATATTTAATAAAGGTGGGATGTAAATAAATAAAATTGCTTTCAGATGTCCCCTCAAGCAGCAAAATATCTTGGACTGGTTAACTAACCCCTTATTGTTTCCTCACCTCTTCCAATTGGGATAGTGAACACGGGGCCTTTTTTGAGCCATTATGAAAAGAGTGCAGTGGCAAGACAAAAAATCCAGGTCGTCCTCAACATATGACCACAATTGCGACTAGAACTTCCATCACTAAACAACGCAATCATTAAGTAAGCACCTGATCTTATGACCTTTCTGCTGTTATCATTAAATGAATTACACATTCATTAAATGAGTCCAGGCTTTTATTTGGAAGCCCTCCCAGGCTTTTACTTGGAAGCCCCCTGAGAAGGTCACAGATGAAGATCATGTGACCTTGTGAGGCTGCAACCATCATAAATGCATGTCAGTTGCCAAGTGCCCAAATTTTGATCACATGACTGTACAACACTGCAATGGTCACAAGTCTTTTTTCAATGCTGTTGTAACTTTGAATAATTGTTAAATGAATGCTTGTAAGTCGAGAACTATCTGTAACCTAAATACATGGTCTGCTGCTGAACTTTCTTAGGGCATCTCCAATGTACAGTTGGTATTTTACACTTTTTATTATTGTTATTGTCATTCTTGAAGGTTTGGGGTTTTTTTGAAGTTATGGATTGGCACCATTGTGCTAAAATAGGATCAGGAAAGGCCCATCTGCAGATGTGCAGAAACAGAAGAGTGAAAGGATATCATCTCTGGAGACAGTTTTGTTCCTGCACATATGATGTACATGGCTCAACATTGGCAACTTTGAAGGCTTGTGTACTTGTTTGATTGTTTTTTAATATTCTCTGTCAAGATGTGCTTTTTCAATGTTTATCTGACATAGAATTATATCTATTGGTGTCTCATATGACATTGAGCAAGTCAGGTGGTAACATATTCGGCACAGAACATTGAAATTAAAAACAAGTGTATTAATCTTTTGGCTGGAACTTCTAACAGGCATTCAATGCCAGTTACATATCACTCTGCATTTCTGTAGAGTTTTATTTGCCAGAAGCATAGTAATTTAATTAATCTTGTGCTTGATCAGATTCTCCTGACACAAGAATTAGATGGAGATATATTTGGCTCCCCAAACTTAGTGCCACTAATTAATGGAGATGGAGGGAGGGAGGGAAACTCTCTAGTGACTACATGGATGCATATTTCCATTAATTCTTGTGACAGCACATCTGTCGATGGCTGGCCAATGTTTTCTTTCAGATGCCTTTTGAGTCCCCAACTCAGCCCAAAGTCCTAGTATTTCCTGAATATTACCATCCAAATACAAATGCTACCACATATATTGCATTGTCCACATGCAGATTCCCTCCTTCTTATCCCAGTCAAGACCTCCAGTTCAAGCAATCCCTTGACACTGGGAGGAAAAGGTTTGTGACAGCAGAGCTGGAGACAAGAGCTTGCTTAGCTCCAGTTGGTTAGACAAGTGTGCTGTGGGATTATCCCTTTCTGTCTGGTTCTGGGGCTTGGCACCTGTTCTGCAAGATGGGCTGGCTGCAAGGAAGACTGGCTTCTGCAGTCACCTTATCCTTTTTAACTGGGTTGACCAGGTGACCTAGAAACAGACTGGCCCATCCCTGGCCTAGAGATGATAATTAGAAATGCAACTGAAAGGAGTCAATTCTTGCATTTTCGGGCATAGTAGACAATTCTCTTCACAGTCACTCTGATCCCTGACTTCATGTTTTCATATAACGTCCGTAGGATAGTGTATAGCTGTGGGGTCATTGGCACTCTCTGAGCTTGGTGGTTTTCTTGAGGATATTTCATTATAGCACAATCCTTTCTCTGTTTCCAGCTCTGCAACAAGACAGGTTCAAAGTTAGCAGCTAGCTGTGAATCTTTTGCACTTTTTTATTGTAATCATTAAATGATTTCAACAGCTTTTCTTCTTTTATGCTAGCACTGATACTTTATTTTCTTGTTTTGAATGTGGGATTAACTGCCGAGAAAAGTTAAGATATGTAAAAAAGCCTTGCATAGTCTTCTACTTGACTGCAATGAGACTCTGTAGTGCTATTCCAAACACCCCATATCACCAAATTGACAAATAGAAAAGCTCACCATCCAATAAGTCACAACCTTTAAATATGTAGGGATGGTTTTACAAGCTTCCAGAGCCTAAACTGTCCATCAGGATTAAGTATCTCAAAAGGCATAGAAGTCAGCAATGAAGATCCTTTATTTTAACCCAGATGCACACTTCATTCCAGCTGTTCTTAAGTTATTTACAATTTTGCCTAGTTCAGTTAGATTTCTACCATGAGATGGCAACATGAAATAAAGTCCATTCCCAACTTTTTGAGAAATATTTTCCAGGTCCTTTGCTGTGTCCCAAATATGAATCTGGGCTAAAATTATTACCTAGTCCATCTGGTATAGCCCTTTAATCATAGTAGGCAATTCTGGTTCTACCTGAAAAAAGCCAATTCTGGAAAATTGCACTTCCAGGGCTTTTCTTGGAAAGGTCTTTTGCTACTGGGGCCAAAGCAAACCAACTCAGTTTTGAAACAAACTATTCTAGACATAGAACACCAACTGGATTATGCAGCTGGCCCCCGTGATAGAGTCATTAACAATCAATTTCTCAAATCCTAATCAGTCAGTTATCTGGAGAAGATCACAAGTTCAAAATTCAGAAGAGCTTTATCCTTGGCTCCTTTTAACTACAGTGTTAGAAGGAAAGTACAAGAAAATATTGTCAAACCATGGTGTCTTTACGAGGCAGGTGCAAACTCTATCATTCTATTATTTAAGAAAACCTATAGCCCATGTTTTGTTATGCAACCAGTTCTACAGGAACATCCCTTCGCAGTTGATTTTCCTTCTTTTCTCAAAATTCCCAGGATATTCTTACTCATTTTACTCACATCACCTATTAAGCAACACAGACATGTTATCCTTAATTGCTGCTAAATTTTGTTATATGGTGTGTAAACTCCACCTGTTATGAATCTTAATATTTAATGGTTATGCACTGCTTATTCATATACTTTTTTCTGATAGTGATCATAATGAAGTCTAGCCTAGTCTAATCTTAGGATGGATGGCAATCTAAGCATCTTTTAAGCAAATTTATATAAAGATACGATTAATTTTTATAATTACAGAACATCACACCTATGTGTCTTTCCAACTGCAGCCCTGAATTGTAAGAGAAACATGCTAGAAAGAAAAACAAACCTTTCTGTCTCTCCAGCTACATACTGGAGAAGAGAATGATCAGCAGCAAGATGGAAGCTCAGTTACAGTGGCGAGGAGTGCACCATAGGAGACTTGAAATAAGAGTAGGTTAAGGATAGGTTGTCATAGTTCAGAGTTTTTTCTTCTTTTTATGTTGTGCTAATATATCTCCTGGCTTTCAATTCCTGGCAAATTCTACGTCCCCCTTCTCACACGTGGGCCCTGAATGTGGAATTAAATGTAAGAAAATACCAAATGTTTGCTTAATGGAAAATTATTGCATTATTCTCAGCAGATGATAGATGCTTCCCTGGAGGTTTAAACAAATATATTCAGTTATATTAATAGAACGTTCATGCTATAAATATCAGAAAGAAATATGGCAGAATTTCCCTGTTATGGAAAAGAATTACCGTATTACAGATAGCAATGTAAATAGATTAATAGGAACAGAAGTTCCATGAATCCCATATGCTAATTTTGTTTAGCCATTTGAAATTAATCAAATCAGATTCAGACACTGAATCTCTTATTGTTTCAATAAGTCTCCAAAATCAAATGCACTGGAGTTTTATTTGCATATTAAAAACCTCAGCCTATCTATGTCTGCACTGAGTTCCCATATGGGGAACTAATTCCCAGGTAAGAACAAAGAGCACTGTGTCTAAAATCAGTGCATCTACAAAATTATGCTATTCTTTCCTTTAATGCTCCACTCTGTCACAGAATAGATCACATGCTACTGCAATAGATCAAGGCCATACATGCTATTTGATGAGCAACCAGCCAAAGACTTAAGCAAGACCAGAACAAAAATTAAATTTTGATTTAATTTAAATTAAACTCAGAAGGTTTTACAGTATATGACTCCTCTGTGTTTTAATGTACTGATCTCATAGTAAAAATTATAGTCAGTGAGACACCAGGTTTTGTGGACTTGCAAGTTCAGTGGTAATTTCTCATTCTGGGTAATTTTTAATTGTAATAGAGAAGTGGCAATGAAAAAAACTCCAATTTTGATTGCTTCAATTCTTCAATTTTATCACTAACAGAAGTAATATCCATATGTATGATGAACACTGCATATATCGTGATCATGAAAATCACTTGCTGGTTCAGCTCCCTGGGCTAACATTGTATATACCGTATATCACTGCATCCTGAGTCATCTAGGGCCTTTTGACTCCATGGGCTATATGTTGCCTCCTGACTTCAGGTTTCCAATGATGTGTGACCCTGATGTCATCATGCCAAGTACAAGCATTACAGGGCAATGTTTGCAGTGCAGTCATTTCTGGGGGATAGAAAATCAAAATAATGGCTACTGAGCAATTTCCCA
>JANHFS010016458.1:0-11549 GCA_032467975.1 Trimeresurus albolabris
GGAGGGAGGGAGAGAGAGAGAGAGAGAGAGAGAGAGAGGGAGAGAGAGAGAGACCCTTTTGACATCTAAAATGAAGATAACACTGCAAATATCCGTGTGTGTGTGTGTGTGTGTGTGTGTGTGTATAAAAGGTAAAAAAGGATATATGCAGTGTTATCTTCATTTTAGATATCCAGAGAGTTTTGCAGCTCCCTGTGTTTTGTTTTCGGTGGGAAATGGGTCCAAGTGGCTCTTTGAGTATTTTGGGTTGCCTACCCCTGGTGTAGGTGATTCCACTGGTTATAAAAGAGGTATTGAGAAAATGGTTTCTCAAGAAACCATTGCTGGATCCCAAGGATCTCAACAATTTTTATCCAGTCTCCAACCTTCCCTTTTGAGAAATTAGTTGACCTACAACTCCAAGATGCTCTGGGAAGCAGATTATCTGGTACCTCTTTCAGTCAGAGATACAGTACAGTACTGAGATAGCATTGGATGTTTTATTTATTTATAAGATGTATAAGGCCGCCTAATTAAGGTATTTTGACTATAGGTGGTGTACGCATTAAAAAAGAAAAAAACACACAGCAATAAATACGGGTAGTCTTCCATTTACAATAGTTCATTTAGTGACCGTTCAAAGTTACAATGGCACTGAAAAAAAGTGACTTACAGCTGTTTTTCAGTTACGACTTTTGCAGCATTCCCATAGTTATGTGATCAAAATTCAAATGCTTGGCAGCAGGTTTATATTTATGACCGTTGCTGTGTCCCAAGATCATGTGATCACCTTTTCTGACCTTCTGACAAGCAAAGTCACTGGGGAAACCAGATTCACTTAACAACCCAGTTACTAACTTATCAACTACAATGATTCACTTAACAACTGTAGTAAGAAAGGTCGTAAAATGGGAAAAAAATCACTTAACAAATGTCTCACTTAACAGAAAATTTGGGCTCCATTGGGATTGTGAGTAAATAATAAATACCAAATACAATATGGTGACCAAGCATTAACAAAACAATCACAAGAGGACTCCTACTTACATGGCCTGGGGAAAGATCTAGTCTTAACAGCTTTCCTAAAGGATCATTGCACTTATGGATGACCTCTGGCAGGCAAACTTGGGATTGAACCAGTGCATCCATCCTGGTCTTCCTTGACCCCTTTGGGGGATGGGAGTGGAGGGCACTATTTGTAATGGTTCTTGTCCTTTGTCTATGGGCGGTTACTGTCAGTGTTGGGGAGGGGAGAGGTTTACTCCTAGGTTCTTGCATTATTGGGTGCCACAGAGCTCTTCCTTCTTCTCTTTAATATCTACAGGAAACTGCTGGGGAAAGCCATTCACTGACACAGATGCAGTATCATCAATTGTACATCTCTGCCCCTGGCCATCTAAGTGACCCTGTCAAGGTTCTGTCCAATGTTTAGAGGTTGCAGGGGTCTGGATGGCAAAGAGGTTTTCTCCCCCAAAGCCTCACCCAAAGCTCATTCCCGTGTAAGGCAAGAACTGTGCTGCACATATTTTTTTATGCTTGAACAAAATGGATCTACGAATAATTTCTCAGAATGTAAGCAGTGGGTTATATTTGTTCTGCATTGTTCGTTTAGTGGTGTTTTTTTTTGTAGGCTGTTCAGCCTCATGTTTGAGTTGTAAATAGCAATTAGCAAACCAAAATAATGGTCATCAACCTAGTTAAAAACGTTTAGGAGCGTATAAAGTCAAATGCTGTGAGAAAGCAAAACCAGCTTTAAAGTATAATTTCTTCAACACACAAATTAAAATTTTAATATCAGTTGGGAATTAATATCAGTTGGCAGTCTGGTATCTGCCAGACATTTCAAAGTACAGCTGCCACAATCTCTTGCCATTAGTCCTGCTGGTCAAGGCTAATAGAAAGTGAGATCCAAAATATCTGGAAAGTGTAGCCATCTACCTCGGATATAAGCCCAGGTTTGACAAGAGGTAGAATTGAGCCAACAGCTGTTGACATACGTGTAAAACTTAAAAGAAAAGAAATGCTTCTTCATCTTACAAATACCTGAAAATTTAATAACTCATAGAAATACACCATTAAACAAATAAAAAGAAGCTGTATATCATAAAGTTAATCAGGAAATCTTACCATTACTTGATTTAGAGAATGGCCAGTCCTCTTCCAGACTGCTTGGTAAGCCATCTTTCTCTTCTGCAGTGCTGTATGTAGCTCGGCGATTTCTTAGAGATATATTGTCTTCTCCCACCATGGTTACAAAAAACTAAGTGTATTTGCAGCGTTGACACTAAGACACTGAGAGAGGGGAGAAAGGGACAATTAGCTAATATAAAATGTATCACTTTTCTGTGACTGAGCAATTAGTTTTATATTATATTTCAAGGCACTGAGAGATGAAACTAGTGAGATGCAAAATGAAGAGTCTGGCACCACTTAAGGCTACTTAAGGCAGGCCAGGTGCCACCAACGAATCAGAATAAGAAAGGAACAGCACGTGATTTCTTACAACAGATGGATGGGAAAAAGAAATTCAAATCTTGGGACATATACACAGAGAGAGCTAGATTCTTAGAACCACTAGAACACGGATGTCAAACTCACAGCGTCACATGATGTGTCATGACGTATCATGACTTTTTTTGCATTGCCGGAGCTGGGGTGGGCGCAGCATCCACATGATGCAACCGGCCAACAAGCCGGCAGTTTTACACCCCTGCACTAGAAGCTTATTTACTTATTTATCAAACTTCACCTCTGGAACTTCTACTAAAACTGAGTGCAGATGAGTGCAGTTGCATAAAATACATATAGCTCCTGATATTCCTTAACAAAGGAAAGTTCAGGGAAACTCAAATGTCTCTATTACTTCTTTAGAATAAGTTCCTAGTCTTCATGGATTCTAGAAACATTGTCTGAGATGGAAAAAAGAAGTGTGGTCAGACAAAGAGCTATGGCTTGGCCTTGATTCGAAATATTAATATGCTCTTCTTCAAAATTACTATTTTTGTATTCATTATTTGGAATAAGTTACAGAATTTTTATTTCTGCCAATATTCTTGTTCTATCGGTCCCAAAGAATAATATTAAGTAAAGATACAGTAGAGCTTATCACTTTCTGTTCTTATGCTTAAGAAATTGTAGATTTTATCCTCCTCCGCCCTTGTTTTATGGATATATAAAATAATAACCACATACGAGCACCCCTTTTCTCTTAACTATCATTGCAGGAAGAAGTCACCAGATCCAGTTTTCAGGGAAGCCAGTTTTTATTCACCACAAATAATACAACAAAAGAGTCAATGCAAGTCTACATGAGAATTTTATCTTTATCAACTGGATACCTATTATGCTACATTAGGCATATAGTTCTGCAGCAACATGACAATCTGTAATAAACCTATATAAACAAACACACCAATATCTTATTTTATCCACCTATCCGTCCAGTTGAAACAGTGGATTTGAATTGGTACAATACAGGCAGTCCTCGACTTACCATCACAATTGGGACCAGAATTTCCATTGGTAAATAAGGTGGTTATTAAGTAAGTTGTGCCCATTTTATGACTTTTTTTGTCATGGTTATTAATCAAATCACTGCATTTGTTAAATGAATCATGCAATTGTTAAGAGAGTCTGGGCTCCCCCATTGATTTTGCTTGTCAAACAATGGCAGGAAGGTTGCAAATGGTGACCACATGATCCTGAGGTGCTGCAACCATTGCAAATACATGCCAATTGCCAAGCAGTCAAATTTGTATAATGTGGATGCTGCTATGGTTGCAAGTGTGAGGACCAGTCATAAGTAACTTTTTTCAGTGCTACTGCAACTTCGAATCATCGCTAAATGACTGGTTGTAAGCAGAGGATTACTTTTGTTTTGAAAGTGTTTTTCCATCATATTTTAAAAACTTTTGTCTCAATTATGATGTCTACAGTTTTTAACAATAAAAGATAAAGACCTGCTGAAATCACCTGTTTTCATCCTTAATCAAACACACAATTGTTATTAATCCACCAAGTTACCATTTCTTTCTATAAATTTCAGCTTTGCCATCTGCTAGAGATGGAACAAGGATTCATCTCTTGGCTGTTCCTGTAGTAACAGTACAAAAGCAGCTTTCTTGGATTAAACTCCAGATAGAGCAACAGGGAACCATTCTACTTCCAATAGCTCACTTGTACCATTTTATCAATAACCTTTCAGCTGGTTTTCCAAGTCTCAGGACTTAGTTCAAATGTGAACAAACTAGAATCTCAACATGTCTTTTCCATTATTTATTCTACTTTCTATCCCATATTATTATTTATAGCTATCACATTCCAAGTGATAAACTTCTCATGGCATACATTATGTGCAAAATCCAAAATTACTTTTAGCTTTAATATATTGAATATATACAGTATTTTTCAATATTTTCAGAGTATCCATAATCCTTCACTATGTAAGTCACTTGTTATCACTATTTTTATCACTGAAAATAAGAATTGATATTAGTTATAAGTTAAGCTCAAGCACACTGTTCCATTCAGCAGTAGCACTTAGATTTATATACCGCTTCACAGTGCTTTGCAGCCCTCTCTAAGCAGTTTACAGAGTCAGCATATTGCCCCAACAATCTGGGTCCTCATTTTACTGACCTCGGAAGAATGGAAGGCTGAGTCAACCTTGAGATGGTGAAACTCGAACTCCCAAACTGCTGGCAGCCAGGAGTCAGCAGGAAATAGCCTGCAGTACTGCATTCTAATTGTCACCAGGGCTCTTAGCTATAATACTTGTACACATGCATTTGGTTTAAAATAATAATCTGTTTTCGTCAGTGAATTAAGTATATTACCTATATACTAAGTATACTTCAAATGTTTCTTAACTCACATGTTGCACTTTAAATATGCATTGCTCAATTTCAGCTTTTATTCAAAGCAAATAATTTTTAAACATGAAAATATACCAAAATTTATTTTCAAAACTAATCTTGTTATTCTATTTTTTAAGATATTTATGCAAGCTGAAACATCTTGTTTGCATACAGGTGCTAATCTGCTGTGACCAACCAATCATTAGCTGTAGCACCCCCTTCAGATTTAGTAACCTCATATTTCTGCAACCCCTTAGCCTGATTAAGCCAAGTGAGAGCTGTACTCTCCAATCCATTTGAAAGGCAACAGGCTGAGACCACTGGATGAAGATGATAATGAAAGATAAAATATTGTGCAACTAAAAAGAGGAGAAGAAAGCTACTGCATTAACCGCAAGAGAACTTATGAGATTCAGGAAGTCTCTATGTTTGATAAACAACAGAGAAGAAGAAAGTGTGGCAAAGTGCATTAGAAGGCACAGGATCATATGATCAGATTGCAAAAGGAAATAAGAATGTTGAATTTAAGTTTAGTCTACCAGAGATTATTAGTCAGTTTTCAAACTCTTAAAATGGAAGTGTTAAAAATCAGTAGTGTTCAGCAGGGCCATTTCTTTAATAGCAGGAAAAAAAGGAGGGACAGTAGTAAGAAATCATAACTAGACTGGAATTGCTTAAGAAAATATTCTCTTCAGCAAAAGCAAATCTCATTTTGCTTTTGCTGAAGACAATCTCATATTTTCCACTAGAAATGGATCCAAGAAATGGGAAAGCATTTCGACTAGGTCCAGTTCTTTTCAGGGGTGCCAGTTCACCCAAATTCCCCCAGTCATCCCATTTACAGGCAGGCTGTCTCAACTAGGATCTTCTATACTCCCCGACCCACACTTCTCTTTGTCCCACTCTTTTCAGTCCATGGTAGCTGAATTATTTTTGAGGTGCAACAGTAAATCATATCTTCTAGTTACCCTTGTCTCAATTGGTTTTCAGGAGTGTAGCCCCCTACAAAGTATAAAATGGTACTTTTAAAAGCAGCAGATTTAATATGGTATAAACTTTCTTCCACTCAAATCCACTTCAATAGACCCATTAAAAAGGATGAAAAAGAAAATCAAGTAGCTGTGAAATCAGACTATATAGTGGGCAACTGAACCAGAGCTTCACTTTAATAATCACAAACTATGTTTTATACTAACATATGATTCATTTATCTCCCTCTATTCATTTATCTCCTACAAAACACAAGAAAAACAGTTGGGAAATTTGTAGAAATGGATTATATTTCAGCATTTATGCCATAATAAATGTATGAGACTTTTAAATTATCATAGGAAGCTCAAGGCAATATAGACCAGGGCTTTTCAACCAGTGGTACGTGTACCACCTGTAGTACTTTGCCACATGGCAGATGGTACGCGACTGCTAGCCAAGTGTAGCAGGGGAGGGGAATGAGCCAAAGCGAGCCAAGCCTGAGGAAGAGTAGGATTGTCTGGGCTCCGCAGAAGCCCCAGGAGCCGGCAGGGCTCCAGCTGATTGACACCAACTGATTGGAAGCAGCGTGGAGGGGGGGAGGAGAGGAGAGGCTATAAAAGGATAGTGGGGAGGAGAGGCTATAAAAGGAGGTGTTTTGGGCAGGAAAGGGAAAAAAAAGACAACAGGGAAAGAGAAGGAGAGGTCAACCGACAAGGAGGAAACAGGGAAACAGGGACAGAGAAGCAGCAGCAGCAGCTGTTGCTGGAAGAAAATGTCCCCTGGTTCGTTTTCTCCAGCTAGGAGAATGCAAACAGCACTGATGAAATGAAAAGCTGGCAGGTTGGAAAGGAGGTGGGTTTATTTAGTTCTGGATCAGCTGGCAGCTTGATTGGGTTACCATAAGGATAGCAATGAGTCCAAAGTGGTACAGTCTGGGATAAGGTTGAAAAGCCCTGATATGGACAATGCTCCTGACTCCTGTTTCACCCCCACCTCAACAATCCTATGAGGTAGGATAACCCGACAGTCATTTAGTTAGCTTTTAATTACAGAAGTGATTTGCCAATTTTCTTCCTAATCTAGCTAGAAAAAAATAGAATTGCTGACTGATTTCTCTCTACCCAGATAAATCTTGCTTGGTAGGTGCAAATTTCATCCTTCTTCAATTTAATGCCATGAAGATATGATGGGCCAGTTCCATCATCCCCAGCTGGCAGAGAGAGATGGGCTGTGTAAAAATGATTATCAGACTGGCTATGCAGCAGAGACAGAGAGCGTTCTCCACTCCCCTGCACTTGCTAGGAAGGCTGAATATATGCCCTGAAATAAAGGGAGAAGCCACAATATACTTTTCTTTCATCTTGTTCTCTTTTCATCCATGACCCCATTAGCCCACTAATCTGGATCCTTGATGGAGGAAGTCAACATTGCACAACCCTCCACCAACCATATGCACAAATCGGACATGAGGGAAGAGAACATTAGAGGATCAAGACAATCTGAAAACCCAGGGCTCCTGAGGCTATCATCCTGCCCTACGCCTTTCTCTGAGATTCAACCCCGTTGAAATTAACAGAGGAATCCCTTGTGGAGCCGAAATAGACAGGGTAAAGTTGCAACGCTCCCCGGGGTTTGATGCCACAGGTCTCAGCCCTTAAGCACAAGCGGAGGAAGCGGCCCAGCTCCCCTCGCTTCCTGTCCCCTTCGCTCCCTGCTCTTCAATGCCTTCGCGGGGTAAGAAGAGGGAAATTCAGCAACCTCAGTCTCGCCTCTGCCATTTCTTACCTTGTGAATCACCACCTGCCTCTTTCGACTCCGCTTCGTCTCCAGCTTTGCGGCTTTCACCACTACGCAGAACCCAGCCGGCCGCCGTGCGTTTTTCTTCTCCTTTGCCTTCGTCACAGAGGGGCGGGGATACCCACTCAAGAAAAGGACGAGTGTCGCCGCTGCCCATTGGCTATGGGCTGCAGAAAGCGGCCGGCTGCCGAAGCGCCTGGATCCGGGCCCGGGTGTTCCTAAGCTCGAGGAGGCGGGCAAGCTAACTGCCTTCGAAGGAAGCGGGTGGGCGTTGCTGTCGGGCCCCCCTCTTGTGCGGAATGCTGTGGCGGAAAAGGAAGCTCTTTCCGAGCAAGGCCCAGAGGCAATCGCGACCCTGTCCCTGAGCTCCTATCCAAATGTATCCTGAGGGATTGACGTGGCTAAGACATCCGTGCATTATATCATCCTTCTCTTTCTCACCCACGGAGTTTTGCTACCAGGACTTGCTTACATATTCAGAGATGTCAAATAAGATGCCCTAGAGTCAGCTTGAGGTCTGACGTCAAAGGCGCAACCAGTCTTTCCAGATAGTTTAAAATTCAGGAATTCCCCAAGGGCTTTCCATCACCGAAGTTCAACCCCGCTTCTCTAACAAAACCAGGAAAGGCGAACCGGGTGTTTAGATACTTAATGGTTGTCTGAATTGCACGAAACATTGAAACACAAGTTAACGCTGATCAACTTCATTCAGCCTCTAAGGCTAAAACATGATTAGTCATTTCAATATGACTATGCGAACACAGCCTATGGAGTTGACTTAACTCTGGCCAGGTTTATTGGGTCCACATGTCATTCAATGTCAGCCTAATTGTTCAAATGTTGGGCTAAAATAGCTCAAGATGACAATTCCTATCAGCCATAACAGTAGTTTGATTACAACTCTTAGCATCTGAGCTGGATGGAGTAATGTAGTTTACTATAACTGGAGGACATCAGAATGGTGAAGAAGACTAAGACAGTCAAATGCTTTTATATGGCAGTAGCTTGTGACAAAGGTGCAAATGCTAAACATTTTAAATGTATAATTGGGGTGTATTAGTTTATATGTCATCTAATCAGATTTTGATGACTATTTCATTTTAGGTTAAGAAATCTGGTTCAAACAAATGCAATCTTATCATCAACAAGCGTCTCTGGAAAATTCTGTATTGCAATGTCCTTGAGTAATTTTTCATGTCAGTGTTTTTCACCTAGGGAATCCAAGAATGTATATCTTGACAAGAAAAATGGGCTGTTTTCATCAAGCTTTATATAAATGTGTGCTTCAAGTCAAATAATTTAAACTGTAGTTAATTACTCTTTTAACAAAATAGAAATAATAATCGCTTCTGAAATTTCTTTCAACACTAGAAACCAGGAGATGGTGAGTTCTAGTCCTGCCTTGAAAACCAGCTGGGCGTCCTTGAACCAGTCACTCTCTTGGTCCAACCTACATCAGAGGATTTGGTTGTGGAGAGAACATGATAAAAAAATATTAGATACATTTGCTGCCTTGAGTTATTTATAAAAAATAAATATGGCATAAAAAGCTAATACATAAATAAACACCTTAATTTTAGGTCTGCTGTGGGTCACGTGACCTTGGAGGAAAATGGAGGGGCTTAGAATGGAGCATTCTAATTTTTCCAGCATTTGCTGAGCTACCTCTCCTTTATGCTAAGAATGTATTAGAATTTTTTTTTTCTTTCTGCAGTCTCCAGCCACATCCACTCCATTTTTAGTCAGTCTCTCTCTCTCTCTCTGTCTCTCCCTCCATCTCTTTCTCTCTCTCTCTTAACAGTTTTTTATTGAGCTAGAAGATGAATACAGAAATATATCACAGACTGGTAGCGACTAGTTGTGGGCTTGTGGATTCTCTGCACCCCTGTGGCTAATTTTGCCCTGCCTGGGGACCCTAAATGGGTCTAAGTCGCCCCGGAGAGGCGACAAAGAAAGAAGGGTGCTCCAGTGATAGGGAAAGCCTACTAACCCTCTTAGAATTTTGAAAACAGCAAGCCAGCTAAATTAAGGAAGAAGTTGTCACACAGAGCTTGGGAGGAACTTGTAGTCATTGGCAAATGTTCTTAAATCAGGCATGGACATGCAAGGGATGGCAGATATTTGATGCCAGCCAAAGCTATACAGTATTTTTCTACTGACTCAGATAAGGAAATGAGTTATTTGTTCCCCAAGTGACTTTTAGCCTAAATGTATAGTTGGGAAATAAATGTTCAGGAAAGGTAGGTCTATCGATAGCTGTGTTAGTAAATAAAAGTCTCTGTTCAGGAACAATGTTCTTTTGAGAGTTGCTACTTTTCTAACGGTTTACAAACTGGCACACAGATTGGAGCCTGTTAGGCAAGGAAAGATTTATTTTCTTGTGAAACAGTGCCACCTGATGTCATTTTTTAGAAATTTGAAAATTAATGGAGTCTTTATTTAAAAATGATACGTTATTTGGCTCTTTTTTTAGATAAGAATGCATGAGATTGCAAGTATTGTTATTAGCATATATTATACAGTATCTATAAACAATAGCTTAAAGTTAAGGTGCTGGCCTAGAAACCAGAAAATTTTGAGTTCTAATCCTGCCTTAGGCATTAGCCTGATGACTTTGAGTCACTCCCAGTTACTCTCTCTTGCCCAACCCCCTCACTGAGTGGTTGTTGTGGGGAAAAAGAAGAGGAGGAAGGATTATATATATGTTTGCCACCTTGAATTACTTGTAAAGATGGGATAAAAATTTAATACATAAAATAATAATATCCATCTAGCAAATGAAAGGCAGGCATTCATGCTTTTCTTTCAAGTTGTTCACTTCATGTGAACAAAAATTATTAATATGATTTTGTATTCCAAAGACCATGGCTTATATAGCTTTCATAGTAGTTCAGATTTGTTATACCTGTTTTGCTAAGGAAGGGCACTGAAAAACAGTAATAATCTTCCATAACTCAGATGTGCTTCAGAATTCCCAAACAATATGGTAGTTTGGGCTAATGTAGGCCAGGCAGTAGTGTCCACTTTCTTCCTGGTATTTAAGAAAATGCAACATACGGAGACATAGGTGTGACCAAATTGATCATAGCAATAATGTGGGAAGGAAGGGAAATGTTGGAATGTTTTCTTCTATGTTAAATTATTGTACTGGCAGTAGCCATTTTATAAAAAAGATGACTTTTTCCATTTGAAACAAACCAGCACATAATGTACCACACTTTATGTAAAGGAAGACATACATTTTAGGCATACCCATGTAAACGAAAACTTTTACCTTATGCATAGAAAAAATGTATCTGTTTTAGCTCTAAATAAAGAGACATTTGTTGAGCTATAAATAAAGAGGCATCTGCTAAATCTGTAAGATAAGGAATTTTATCTTATTTAAAATAATTTATTAATATGTATAATAAACAGAATAACAAGTGCTGAGTGTATTAATTTTTGATTTGGATTTCAGAACAAAAATATTCTATGCAAAATATATATATCAAATTAGAGCAGAGGTCATTCATGTTCAGCTGTATCTCAGATTACTTAAAACAGAAACTCCGTTAGATAGAGATGTTGTATTTTCCAGTATTTAAAAGAATTCATTATCCACACATAATGACTGTTAATTTTGCCTTATTTAGGAACTATTGGCCAAGTAAATCACTCAGATTTATGGAAGTAATTACCTTGAAGCAAATCAACCCAATCATATCAAGAAGAGAGAAATGGGCAGTTTTAACAGTAGCAAATGTATTTGAGTATGTCATTGGTTTTTTTTCCTGTTTAGTTTTTTTGTACAGTATGTATTTATGGGATAAAGTAAATGTAACTCCTTAAGTAGCTAAGAAAACTGTAATGTGAAAGAAATATATATAATAGATCATGTCAGACAAATCTTATTGCATTCTTTGACCACGTGACAAAATTAGTGGATGAGAGGAATGCTATGGA
>JANHFS010016749.1:0-11515 GCA_032467975.1 Trimeresurus albolabris
CCCCTCTCCATGTTTTGTACTTGTCCTTTGTGTCTTTCAGTTTGTCAGAGAGATCTTTGTGCAGCCATGTTGGTTTCTTCTTGAAATTCTTGTTTTACTTTTTCAGTGGTATTGTGCTGGTCTGGGCTTTTCTGATCACATTTTTCAGAGTTTTCCATGCTTCTTGGTTTGTTTTCCCCTTTAGGATTTTCATCCATGGGATCTTTCCTAGGTTCTCTCTGAGTCTGTTGAAGTCAGCTCTTTTGAAGTTTAAAGACACTGGTTGGATTGTTTTCTGTTGCTAGTGTTTCCATTATATTAAATTCCAGTATGACATGGTCTCTGTGTCTGCGATCATGTTGTTATTTGAGAAGCGGATTGCGGCAGAGGAATAATGGAGTTAATTACTTCCTCTCGGTGGCTCTTCAACTGGGGCATTCTGGGTAATGCATCAGCCAAAAAGTTCTTACCACCAGGAAAATATTTTAAAGTGAAATTAAAGCAGTTGAAGTATTGAGCCCACCAAACTTGTTTTGGGGATAATTTACCGGGGGTCTTGGAGCTTCCAAACTTTTGTGATCAGTCCCCACCTCAAAAGGTATTTTCCCCCTTCCAAGAAGTGACACTATGTCAGCTATGCCCAATGAACTGCAAAAGCCTCTTTCTCTCAAACAGCCCATCTTCTCTTGTTGTCAGTTAATTTTTGGAAAGCACAGGGTTGTAACTCCCCTCTTTGATTTTTTTGAAAGAGAACAGCACCACAGCCACGTCACTTGCATTGGCTTGAATGATGAATTGTTGTCCAAGGTTAGAGTGCTTAAGAACTGGTTCAGCTGCAAAGAGTGTCTTTAGTTTTTCGAACACTGCCTGGCACTCTAACGACCATTGCAAGGGCTAACAAGGTCGGGGGTTTCCCCCTCCTTTTCCTGTTTTGAGTAAATCGGTGATTGACATGGCTATTTTTGCGAAAGAGGGAATAAATTGACAATAAATATTGGCAAACCCCAGAAAACTTTGAAGCTCCTTGTGGGTACATGAGGGTTGCCATTCTAGTACTGCTTTTACTTTGGTGGAGTCCATTCTGTCCCCTCATTTGAAATCCGATACCCCAGATAATCAAGGTGTGTCTGGTGAAATTCACACTTTGACAGCTTTGTATACAGTTTGGCTTTTAACAGTCTTTTTAATACCTCACTGATCAATTTGATGTGTTCATCCATGGTTTTAGTGTAAATAAGGATGCCATCAAGATAAACCAAAACCCCCTTGTATAAATGATCGTGGAGCACTTGATTTATTAATTGCATAAACATAGCGGAGGCCCCCTGCTGTCCAAAAGGCATCACCTTAAATTGGAAGCTCCCCAAAGTAGAATTAAAGGCTGTTTTCCACTCGTCCCCCTCCCTAATCTGGATCCGATAATAAGCCTCTCTTAAATCCAGCTTGGTAAAGATTTTTCCATTAGCCAGGTGGGCTAACATGTCCTTCATCAGGGGCAGGGAGTACATATTTTCCATGCTGACCGCGTTCAGAGATTTAAAATCCATGCATAATCTAAGAGACTAATCTTTTTTTCCTTGAAAAGCACGGGAGTGGCCATGGGTGATTTGGCTGGCTGAATGAAACCCTGAGCTAAGTTTTTATCAGTGTACTCCCTCAGTTCTTTCATCTCTCTGGGTGTCATAGAGTATATCTTTGGTTTTGGAAGCTTGGTACCGGGCAGAATTTCAATAGCATAGTTCATAGCCCAGTGTGGGGGTAGGACGTCACATTCCTTCTCACTAAACACTTCCGCCAAATCATGGTATTCTGTGGGGACCAGTTGAATCCCTGGCAGTTTTTCAGCTACAATCTTTAGGATTTTGCGGGGATCCCCTCAATCTCACTGATGGCCAGTGTCTTTGTTTTATCATCAGTGGCAGGTGGGAGGGGTCCTGTCTCCAGTCTTAATTTCTGCATTCCCTCCTCCCACCAGATGTTAGGACGCCATTTATCAAGCTACGCTAGCTCAAAATTACTGCTTCAGTCATCTTTGGAACCACCACAAAATGGATGATTTCCCAATGCCAACCCATTTCCAAATGCACAAGTTCTGTTAGGTGCGTGGCAGGGGCACCTCCAATGAGGGACCCGTCGGCCTGCTCAAACGTCATGGATAGGGGCAATAGCTTGGCTTGGATGCCCAGTTTGAGTACAGTGGGTAAGTTAATTAAGCTCCAAGTGCATCCCAAGTCTATTAGGATGTTCAAATTCATGTGAGCCCCTGTTTTGGGCACTACCAGTCTGGCGGGAATGGGCTGACTCACCATGGGGTCCTCCTTGCCTTTCTTGTCACTGTCTAAATTTGCCGCCACAGCATAGCCCCATCCAGGTAGGCATAATGAGTGCACACATGATTTTAAAAAAAAGTTATCTTCTTGGGATCCCCATCAAAGGTGGGCTTGATGGGAGGTGGATCGAACCTCGGCGGAGCCGCTTGCACCTGCTGCTGGGCTTGGGGAGCTTGCTGATCCTGGGGAACATGGCCGAACCACTCTCTGCACTTCTCTTGGCTGGACTCCGGGACTGGCATCCCGAGGCTGCGGCAACAGACTTTGCTGGGATACAGGGAACTTGGTATCACAGCTGGTTGGGGGATGGACAAAGCAGCACGAGCCCCAGTGGTTGGGCTGGAACTCTGGCGAGGGGTGGGAGAGATGGGTAGTTCTTGGCATTTCCCCCCACGGCACCCACCTCTTGGACAACAGAAATCATATCCTTTACCTCCAGCCGGCTGAACTTTTTTTTCAGCTGTTCAAGCGAGGGGCGTGGACTATGGACTGAAATCTCCATTCTCCAGAGTCGTCCCATCCCATTGAGCCCTTTCCTTTTTTGCCATCCGCAGATGAAGAACCCTAGAACTACAGCAATAAGGGCTCCTATCCAGTGGTTACAAGAGTGCTCCTGCGCTGAGGGGCAGCCTTGGCTTGAAAGAAGTCTTCCAAGGCTGTAGCTTCTTCCTGCGATACTAGCTTCCCAGGTTGGATCAGCCTGGTTTTTGCCCGAGCCCCTGCCACTGATGCCTCCTCGCTGGCTGGAGTGCCAGCCTGCGCTCCGACAGCCTGAATCCTGTTGCAGCTAGGAGTGGTTTCAATTTTTTCCTCCATCTCTAGTCTTCGCCAAGTCTTTACCGTGAGTGGGTAGGCAGTCGGGACCCAGCACCCCAAGAAAACAGTTTTATGAGACTTGGTTTAATGTCATGGTTCCGACAAACAGAGACGAATAAAGCAGAACCCCGAGACTTGGAAATTCCTCAAAGAACATGTTTATTAGTTACAAAGTATTGGTATATCAAAAGTGAAACCAAGTCTGGAGACACATGTAACAATTCCCTAATACAAAGTTTAAAAATCCCACCCTAAAGCTATTCAAGCAACTACATTCCCCAATACATTTTCTTGGCGGGATTTTTACGCAACGCCCAGCCTGCAGTCTCAGGAACAGCCGATGACCTTGGTTCCCATGGGACAAAAGATTATTTTGACTAGCAAAGCACCTGGCAACCCCCCTCCCTCCATTCTATGTGGCAACCAAAAATGAGGAGGAAAAATGTCTGCACCCATGCTCATTTTTAGAGTTGACATGTTGACTATTTTTACTCCAGGCAAAACTATTTCGAACTTCAAATGTGAACCATCATAGAGAATGCGAATTTTTTCTGTCTATTTCCGCAAGATCAAAAAAGTGTTAATCATATCTATTACGATCACACATCAGCAGACATGCCTCTTGAAGAGTTTAGAAGACTTTGTAAAGCTACGTGGGATCAGCTGTACAAGTTTGTTGGTATAGATCTAATGCAAGAAAGACAAAGGTAAGTACAGATCAGGATTCGACAACTTTTATATACTGTATTAAAAAATTGTTACATCACTATTGGAAAGAATAGCTCACATCACCGAAGCAAAGTCTTCGTTCTTCATACTGTTGAGTGAAAAAAGCGCTACAATTAAAATCAACTTTAGATCGCTTAGCCAGTTAAACGAAAACAAAAAGTATGAAATGGCTCTAGTGATTCTTGAAACATATTATTTGTTCCCAAACATTGATGCAAGCAACAACAACTCACCGGATAATGGTACAATGTGGTTTGACATAAATGTGCCAGAAGGATCGTACGAAATTACTGGCATAAAGTATTACATACAGAGAATCATGAGAGAAAAGGGGCACTATAACTATACTGCAGATGAGTATTACATATCCATAGATCCAAACAACAACAACACTAAAATCTGTACTCAATATAGCATCTCTCAATACAAAGTAGGTTTTACGACGGCAAATTCTATTAGAACCATCTTAGGATTCAACTTGCAAGTGCATACAGAAGGATACAATGAGTCAGAGAACATTGTTAGAGTAACCAATGATACAATTGGATCATCGTACACTAATGGCAGAACAGAAAATATTATATATAGCTTCTTCTTGAATGTAGGACCTGCGTTTAAGATCATCAATGAACCAGCTAATGTGGTTTACCTTTCAAATACCACAAGCACAATTTCAGAAATGGAAACAAAGCTCATTGATCAAGACGGGAAATTTATCATTGAAGAAATATCTATAAGATTTCACATAAGAAAAGCTTAATATCTTACACATATAAAATGAGTTGATACATAAATGTGAAAGTAAATGTTAGCGAAGGACAAAAGGACAAGATCAAACACGCTATTCAATCATGATCGGCTGTGTCTGTTCGCATTTTACATTCAGATTTGTCAGGAGAGCACATGTTGGCATTAACTCAAGCACAAGTTAACAAACTGGCAAAGACATACCAAAGCAGCACAGGAATGACGATTAAAAGGTCTAAAACACAGCAAGAGCACAATGCAAAAGTTGAGGGAACTATTTTATCTGTGCTAGCTACTGCAGATAAATTTCTTCTATCAAGCGTATTACCATCACTCGATAGAGGCATTAACAGTTATAGGAGCCGCTGCTGGCAGTAAAGTCATAGATAAAATCAGCGGATTTGCAATTTACATCAAAAAGGGAGGTTCTGTATGTAGGATTGTCCCGCATGGTTCTGGATTGTATTTTAGGCCTACCAGAAAGGATTGGGAATAACGGGTGATGGACTCTACCCCAAATCTGGAAGCAGCGGTTTTGTTCCAATTACTGCTTCTGGATTGATCACTGGCAATTCCCAAATTTCAAGAGCTATTTCGAATGTGCTGCTGATAGGACTGCTGCTTTCAATGATAATCTAATATTAATAAAATGCCAAGATGATATGGAATGCCAGTACACAAGTTTATTCACAAATACAAACGCCCACTGCCAGCCCCAGTCAGATGGCGGCCGCACGAAGGACTCACGCATCCCCCAAGTTGATAAAAAGGAAAATGGGAGATTTTTATGCAGCAACCATTGTCAGTTCAACCTAGATTGATAGTTACTCTATCACTAGGATTTGATGTTCACTTGGTGCAAGGCATTTGCTCAGTTTCACTAAGGCAAACAATAAAAGAGATGCGCTGCAGTTTACAAGATGGGTTTGTTGCAGAGTTCATAGAAAACAATTATAACAATTCAAAACAACTCAGACATCACAATAAACATTGCCCCAGGCAATTCTTTTTGTTACCAATTATTGTAGGTAAATAAAAAGCATGGAGTACAAAGTATCAGAACATATTTACACAATTCCGTCTGCTCCGATCGCTGATGGAGTAGCTCCCATGTACAGACTTTAAAAGATTAATGAAATCTAAAAAGAGATTCTATTGGAGTGAGAAAAATATACAGTGTTATCGAAAAAGTATCACAGAAGAGGTTAAAGTTATTGACAGACTAGGCAATGCTCTTGTTGCAGCTTCAATGGGCCTGGGCGTCGCAGGAATTGGGTTTTTAAGTAAAGCAGTTGGTACAGCAGTAGCAATAATGTTGCTTTAGGAACAGGTTTGTTGTTGATTATGGGAAGTCAGGTCAACAAAAAGCTTTCACTAAAGTTAGAAAAGCACGAAAAGAACAAAACACTTGCAGACATAAAGCTCAATATGATAAGCGACCACATTTCCAAAGCGTTAAAGGACGACCATATTTCAGACAAAGAATACTCTCTCACCCTGAGTGAACTAGAAAAGTTTAACCAAATGAAGGAAGAAATCAGGACTAAAACAAAGATTGGCATCGACGAAGAGACAAAGCAATCGCTCATTGCCCAAGACGCAATCGTGTCGTTTCAAAACATGTTAAACACACGTTAACGTTAAAACTATATTAAAAATCACGTTGAACATTTTACGTTGGATATTGGACATTTGATGTTAAAACTATATTAAAAATGTTAACACACCTTAAACACGACATTAAACAACATTTCAAAATATGTTAACGTTAAAACTATTAAAAATCGCAACACGTGTTAAAATATGTTGTTTACTAAAATGTTCTTAAATATATCAGATCGCGCAAAGAGACTTTTCCTAATTATCCTAGCATAAAAGCAGAAATGGATGAAGGTCTACCCATAAAAGAAAGCCCATTAATATTAGGACTGACAGCTGGCCATTACCTGAGATCGATGGCAAACAAATCGTCAATAGATAAAACATTCGTGTTATAAAACAGAGATGAAAAATTCTACATCTCAGTGATGTCAAAGTTGTTATTTGGGGAAATAATATCTTTAGATCAAACACCCATCAAGGCACACCAGGATTATGGGAATTAATAACTTCAAAAAATCCAGATAGAGGGGTATACACTTCAGAAGACCTTGAAAACTATAAGGACATTTTACTGGAAACATGCCATTTTATTAAGCCAATATACAATGAGTATTTAAAGCTGTATAGAAAAGTGACTGGGGAAGGAATCGCACTGATGCCTTCAGATCCAAACTTGCTGATCGAAATGCTTAGTTTACGAATGGCGAGTTATAAGGCAGGCAACAAAGGAGTAAGAGCGAGATTGTAGACATATTGGACAAACTGTTGAGACAAAAGATATTAAACAAGGAGTCATATAAATAATGTTGCTTTAAAAATGCTGATTATCACTAAACAAAGATATAAAAAGAAAGGTGCTGGCCTCGTTGACTTTTTCAAACAAGTAGCTGCAAAGCTAACAAGTGCAGCCCAGACAGAGTTAGGCAAGAAGGCTATTGAAGCAGGAAATTAGCAGCAAAACAGATCGGTTTACACGCTATAGACATTGGAAAAGTTGCGGTTATAGCTAAACAGAAAAGATTAATTGATAGAGTGGCACCTATTATACAGACATCAAAAGATACATAGAATCATTAATATGGTGGAGACAATGGATGCAAATAATCTGCTAGTGGGCTCGGGTGTTAAAACTAACACTATTGCTATTTAAGAGTTGGTGAAAAGATCAGGACTTCGAATACTATAAATAAAAACTCTTTTAATATAAAATGTCTAGTCCCAGTGATATTTCAGATTTATAGAACCTTTTCTAATCGATGAAGGCATAGAAAGATACGAGTTTCGTGAGTATAAGCCTGATGTTGGCAAAAATTTAAATTTTGCTGGTGAGATTCATATCAACATTGAAATGCAAGATCTCTTTATCATCCTGCAGAATCTTATTTGCTGTTTGAGGGACGTTTAACCAAAAATGATGATGGAGCATATGTGGACACCAATGCTGTAGCTTTAACAAACAATGGTCTGATGCACCTGTTCTTGCAGATTTCATACTTCTTGTCAGACAAACAAATCGAAGCTGTGTTTTATCCTGGGCAGGCCACAACAATTGCTAACATACCCTGGCAACGTTGCCAAGGCCGATGGACTAAGCCGGCTTTGGGCAAAAGATACCACTGCGGCCGCTGCAATTGCAACCAACTCAGAAGTTGCCATTTGACAATCATATTTGATTAAAAACCAACCAACAAAGGAACATTAGCTTTTGCCGTTCCTCTGAAGCATATTTTTGGGTTTTGCAATGACTACGATAAGATTGTCTATGGATTCAAGAACACACTGATGGTAGTTAGAAAGCCTGATGATGATGCAATCTTTCGGGCAAATGGTGTTACTGCTGGAAAGGCGAACCTAAATAAAATTTCATGGTTCATGCCACTTGTCATTCCAGAGGATTTAGAACGAATGCAGCTGCACAAAACAATTGAATCAAAGGTAATGATACCAGTGACTTTTCAGTCCAGAAAATGTGCTACTATAACGGTACCTCAATCGAACATGTTCAGTTGGAGGTTGGGTACCAAGACCTCAAAGGAAAAGCCTAAGTCAGTGGTGGCGAACCTATGGCACGGGTGCCAGAGGTAGCACTCGGAGCCCTCTCTGTGGGCACACGTGCCGTTGCCCCAGCCTTGCCTCTCCCCGTGACCGCCTCTCCAGCCCCCCTGAAGGAGAGTCACCCCCGAGTGTGGCCAACACGGAGCAGCGCAGCCAAGGACATGGCAGCCAGGCAGCATAGACAAGACTCTGCCCTCACACCCCATCGTGCAGTTGATGCTGCAGGGTGTGGGCAGAGGGTATGGCCGCCATAGAGCTGCTGGGCTGACTGGGTGATCTGCGGTGGGCCCTGGAGGTGGTCCTGTGGGCAGGTGGGGCAGGGGATGGGCAGAGCAGGAGCAGGGCAGGAGGTGGATTGGGGGTGGGGCCAGTTTTGGGGCACGGTCTCTAAAAGGTTCGCCATCATTGGCCTAGGTCTATACTAGTTGCATTCCAGACTAAATGCAGCAGTAGTCAAAAAGCAAACCTGTCAATCTTTGATCATTGCAAGCTTAAGAACATGTATGTTATGCTGAACGGAGACCAATATCCCGCCACTGGCTATGACTTATCTTTCCCCAATCAACAGTTTATAACAGCTTAATGGGATGTGGCAACGTTCAGTGTGAAGTTCTACGGGCTGGATCGACTAATTACGCAGAGCAACATCTCCCTTTTAGATTTCAAATATCTGTTCCCAATCATGGTAAGCAGAGCGAAAGACTAAAATTGTCGATTGTAGGCGTTCAAATCGAGGCAACATTCAGTGCAGAAGTACCGGCTGAGGCAAAAGCTTTTGGGATGATTATTTCAGATAGGATGCTAAACTTTCAGTCTAATGGGTCAACAATGTTGGTAGTGTACTGAGATTGTGGTGATTATGCTAAACTTTTAGTCTGATGGGTTAGAGGTGTCCAAACTTATATAGAGTTTGAAAACATTACAGTTTCTCTATCAATAATATAACAATCAGGTTCAAATTACCAGCATCATTATGATTCCACGCTGTAACTTTAATGATGGTGTCGTGAGATAAGTTTAATGCATGGGTAAACTCAAACTGATTTCTAATAAAACCTGCAATTAAACTCGATACAGTCTCATGAGCTATTTATTTAAGATAAATCGTATCGGTAGTGTTTTTGAACAATGAGTTAATGCGTGGTTTGCGAGTGGTGTTTTGGTTAACTAATTGCCAGGTCGATAGCGGGCTAGAAGATTCAGTACTGCCTGTGTAGATGTCGCACACGAGTGAAGTATCCACAGTTTTCTGTTGTTGCATCTGACCATCACTAGGCTCCTGGAGGAACGTGAGATGGTGACTGGTCATGCTAATGTCCTTGTGGATCTTTATGTTGGTAGTACCGAGCCGGCACACATTTTGGCCAGTGTCTTGGACCAGAAATCCGTGTGTGGTTTCCAAAGTAACTGGCATCTGCATCTTTGGCGGTTTAGCAATGGTAAAGTGCAACCAGTTTTGCAAATTGCAAGGGAAAATCCTTTCCCAGATGTGAGATCTGTACAGCCCAGACGCCTGACTGTGTTGGAGCCAATACTAAGGTGCAGGTCGCAAGTCACTTTGTTAGTAGCATCCACATAGCTCTTTGTTGCGGCATGTTATTAGTGGGCGGGGCTAATTCCCACATTTCTATTATTTGTAATACTTGTGGGGGGGTGGCCAGAGCTAATTCCCACATTTCTATTACTCTTGCACTGATAAGCCTACATGGACAGGGCTAATTCTCAAAAGTGTGCCAGAGGCTTCACATCTGTACTACTGATACTTCTGCTTTTAACTGCTTTGCAAAGGTTTTTCTTTTCTGTGTGTTAGTTGCTAACTGTGTGCTGGAAACTCAATACTCTCCCTCCCCATGGATTCCAGCTGAACTAATAGTGTTGGAGAAGTGGGATGAAATAGTTTATTTCCTCATATGGAAAAGAGACAAACAGTAAGTTCTCTTAGATTACTTAGAAAATTATTTAACCCCACTGAATTGTTCACCAAAAAGACTATACTGTATATATTATCAACATGAAAAGATCTTGCACTTTTATTGTATTTTTACTGTATTTTTGTACATAACTATCTGCTTTCTGTACTAAAAGTTCAGAAATCCTTTTTTTTTCTTCACTTGCATATTAACATTAGTCTCCTTGGTAGTTGTTTTGCTTTTGGAATTCTCCCTCTGACTTTGAAAAAAGAACTGTGTATCTTTTTCCTTTTCTCTGCTGCCAGCAACTGGCTATAAGAGGGGAATTGCATATATTTACAAAATGCCTCCCAAGAGAGAATTAAAGGAGCCAAAATAAGAGTCAGAGGAATGCAATGGCAAGCTTCTTATGGAAGTATCTGAAAAAAAAAGTTTTGTATGTTATATAATATGCTACAAGAGATAAATGAAAAATCTGATTAAAAAGTTTAAATTATTACTAACAGAGTTAAAACAAACAAGATGTTAAAAATATACAGATCAGATTGGATAATTTACTATTACTGGATTTGAAACAGAAGGAAGTGTTTTTGAGACTCAGGAAGTTGTGAGACCCCCCGGAAGGGCACAAATTTAAGAGATGTAATTGTAACAGAAATTTCCAAATGGTTTAACGATAAGAAGTTAGACTTCTCTAAAGAAATTGATAATATTTACAGAATAAACTGATGATCCAGTTTGTAAGAAAATCTATTAAAGAGTAAGTAATTCAGAAGCATTATCATCAGAGATTTAACACCTTTGAGAAGGAAGTGCAAATATTTAGAGAAAATCCTATTATAATATTAAAGAAATGCAAAGAATATTCCTTCCTGACAGATCTCTTTAAGCCAAGCAACAATCACTTTCTCTGAGATAAACTGGAACAGGTTAGCTTTACTTTTAGAAATCAACATTTTAGAGTAAAACTCCCAAGACTTTTTGGAAAGATAGGGATTGGAATTGCACCATTTTTCAAAAGACAAAGATCAATTATCACATGAATTGGGTCTGAAAGAAAAAGACAAAAAGAGGTCTGATGCTAATCAAGGACAGGCTTTGGAGATAAGAGTCAAAGTGGAGTGCTTGGAGCTTGGAACTTCCTCTTAATAACGGGTGGATTTCCAAATTCTGACATGGAGTGTCAATGGGGCAAATTCCCCACAAAAGAGAAAAAAGTTATTATTTGAAAAAATAAATCATTATATAATATGCAAGAAACTCATATTAAAGCAGCGGTTCTCAACCTATGGGTCGCGACCCCATTTGGGGTCGATCGACCATTTCATGGGGGTCGCCAAGCAAGGC
>JANHFS010016806.1:0-11506 GCA_032467975.1 Trimeresurus albolabris
GTGTGCGTGTGCACAGCTCAACTTGCATGAGTTGTGTGTCAGCATGCAACTCAACTTAAGCAAGTTGAGCTGTGCGCACACTGGCCCACTGCTTACACAGCCCAGTTGTGAATAGGCCACTACCTAGTAGTGGGCTGCAGCCTAGAGGTTGACCCCTGGATTACAAATTCCCAGGGATTTTGTACTCCATAGCATTCTGCAACACTAACCAACACACATGCTGTAGCCTGTCCACAGCCCCCTTTATGTGTGCCATAGTGCTTGTTCAAGATACCCCACCTAGCACTCATTCCACCCTGTTCTCGCCACCTGCCTACAGCATTTCCTGTGGCATCTGCACCCCTCCAGCCATTGCCTGGAATTCCCACCTCTTCCTGCAGTTCTGAGGTTACAACTACAGCCAGGACTGCTGGGATTGCCACCCAAGCAAAGCAGTCACATGGTATTGCACTTTGCAAGCAAATTGCAAGCAATGGCAATTCTGGTCCCAGTTGAAGTAGCCATATTTAAGGCTACAGGTAATCCTCGATTTATGACAACAGTTGAGCCCAAGTTTTCTGTTGTTAAGTGAGACATTTGACTTTTGCCCCATTTTATGACCAGTCTTACCACAGTTATTAAGTGAACCATTGCAGTTGATTACTTAGTAATCTGGTTGGCAAGTGAATCTGGCTTCCCCATTGACTTTGCTCGTTAGAAGATCACAAAAGGGGATCACATAATCTTCGGACACAGCATGTATGAACCAGTTGATAAGCATCTGAATTTTGATCATGGGATGCTGCGAAGGTTGTAACTGCAAAACAGTCATAAGTCACTTCTTTCAGTGCCATTGTACCTTTGAACGGTCACTAAATGGACTGTTGTAAGTTGAGGACTACCTGTACTGCAAAAGTCTGAAGAGCACCGTAATTCTAATGAGTAGCAAAAAGGCATAATATTTAGTTTTCTCTAGGAACTAAATATGTACATTTCCAAATAGAGAATAGCTGTACTGGAAGTGCATTTATATAGACCTAATGATTACTGTTCTTCATACACATTCAGTATTAATTTCTCAGAATGCAGAGTTGCATATTCACTGTCATTTGAAGCCTACAGTATGTGTGTTCTGGGTCTATGCTAAGCATGCCTTTTATTGAAGGCATTCTGAAACAATCGTAGGATTGTTAATTTGATGTGTTCTTAATTCATTCTTTAAAACCAAGAATTTGCAGGTGCTTTTTAAGCATTCCTGGGTTCTCTGTGCTCAAAGGCAGATTCAGAGTCACCTAAGGGTCATACAGATATAAACACTACTGAGAGTCAACAATTTTAAAGAATTAATACACTGGTTGTAAAATGATTCTTAAAAAGGAATAACAACATCTGTCAGTAAAGCAATAACACTTTTCCTCAAATACAGCAATTTTTATTCTTCAACGTAATGTTTTATTCCCTCTTTAAAACAGAACGAGGCGATCACTAAGCTGCAATATATACCTTTCAGATGGGCTGTGATTCTAGATTCATCGAGTAGTCCAACACTGTAATGTCCATTGAAAGCTTTCCCACCTGTTTTTGCTACTCATTTGGACCGTCTCTAACAATAATGTCTATCATTTCATCTGTGGAAACGATGCCCATGCAGCTCATCAAAGAACATAATCTTATGGAAGAAACAAGCAACTAAATCTATTGCTACAAAAATGTTTCTGTTCAAGAATCTAGACACCTCATTCCTACTCACCTACCATCATCCCTTAAAGCATGTTTTTTTCCCCTCAGAATGTTGATGCTTTTAAAAGTTATTGCACGATGCTTATGACGGCTTTGAGGATGAACGCATGGAGGTTGCAGAATGTTTGTGACTGTGACAGTGTTGGCAAGTGCATTTTATGTCTCTTTCTGGCCTAAACAGGCAACATAAGCAATCAAGTGGCCTTGGCTGTTTTGATTGGTGTAACTCTTTTGTAGAAATTGAACGATTGCTAGCAGTCGCAGCTGCAGAAATAGCCTCTTTTTTCTTTTCTCTTAAGATAGTTAAGTGCTGTAACCTTTCCATTTCTACAAGACGCGAGACAATTTTATCAAGTGAGTCATTAAGTGGTGGATTTATAGATGATTTCCAACTATCTGATTTGGATAAGGACAATTTTTTAAAATCCAAATTATTATAGGGTGAAGGAAGAAAATCAGGGTATGGAAACTTGTCGTTTTCAAGTAAAGAGGGAGCATCTTCCTGGTCCATGAAAGGGTCTGTCTTTATGTTAAGATTTAGATTTTTGAAATATTTCAGCAAAGCTATATTTCTTTTCTCGCTCTCAGTCGCTTCCTTTTCTTCTACCAAAAGCTTGTTCTCTGCGTGAACACTTCTTTTTTTCAATTTCCATTTACTTGCTGAATGTATGTCATCACTACTACTATCCGTAGCAAGGTAAGAATCTGAAGTGGTAACTTCACTGGTCTTTTTGTGACAGTCTCCATCATCTTTTCTGCAGTTTTTTCCTAATGTGGTCTTCTTAGTTTCCGGATAAGAAACAGGGTGATATCTCTTTGTAAAAGAATGTACTGACGGATTAGTAGTGGCTAAATGTATAAAACCATCACTGGAGCCGGATGACAGTTCTGCATCAGGTTTATTGAAGTCTCTGAAGAGAAAATGAAAGAAGCTGAAATTGTACTTTACACACTGTCCTCCTGCAAAAAAAGCATCACCAAATCTGTGTGAAAAACTACAATTGCATCTGAAGTGCCACACAGAATAATCTGAAATAAGAGTGACACTTCTCAATTACATTTTTCCCAGAAGGGGCAAGAATCAAGCACACAAGTGACTGGAAATATATGACATCCCGTCTAACTTTATCAAAGTTCACGAATCAAAAGAACTCTCTGATCACAGGGCAGGATGCTGCTCCAGTCACCCCTACAGATACCCCCCCCCATACAAAAAACATGACTTGGCAAATCTGAGTGACTCTTGTCAGCAAAATGTTGTGCTTGTCTGTCACAATAGCCAGGTCAGAGAGCAACTTGTTTTTCATTTTTTTAAATAAGGTAATTGGCCTCTCTAAACAGCATTGCAGGATAACAACCTAGGGATACTATAAAGAATGGAGGAGAAGACATAAGGGAATAATAATAATAATAATAATAATAATAATAATAATAATAATAATAATAATAATAATAATAATAATAATTCAAATTCACCATTAGTCAATTGCAAAAGGCGCCCTTACTAGGAACTGCTTCCATCCTGCGATGATACCTGTAATACCATCAAATATCCACATCTGCCTATCCCAGGTCCTTGGGAAGGACTCAATAGGTAGACAAAAATGCCAAATCCAGTCTGAACATCTGGCTGATTGTGCGATGATCAATAATAATAATAATAACAATAACAATAATAATAATCCCAAAAATATTATGCAAGAAAGTGTTTACTTCAGTATTATCCGTACTATTAATATTAGTCATCTGATTATCTAATGAAATAGTCAGTATTCTTCACTGGATGTGTTCAAGAAAAAGGTAGGCATTCATTTATTTGGAAGGATTTGTATTTTAAAGCGTGGATTGAATTTATTGGCCTATGTGACCCTTATTGATCATATGATTTTTGAAATGAATTGAAAATGAACAACTCCTGGAAATAGAAAAAGAATTGTGTGATTGAAAATGAACAACTCCTGGAAATAGAAAAAGAATTGTGAATTTTTCCTGTGCTTTATCATTTTAAAATAGAACAGTAGAGGCAAAATATCAAATACTGATGCCCCTAGTAGTATCATCCAAAATTATTGTAGAATACTGGACTTTGTATTTTTATTTTCTTGAGGTAGAAAATTAGAGAAGTACACAAACATTTCTAAGCCTAGGAAAATTATGTATTATTATAGTAATGATAATATACCTCTTATTGATTAAATGATATCATCTGGACTTAATGTTAATAACACATTTTATATGGAGCTACCTCTGAAAGCTATTGAAAACTTCACCTTTGACTGTTTCTCCAGTGTTTATTAGTGACTTCCATATAGGATCCATGTAAAATAGAGATTTGTATCTGAAAGACTGTCAGATCTCATATTAATCTTCTCATTGTTAAAGCATTATAGGACTTGTTTTGGCTGCCACAATTTAAATAGGTGGGTAATGTATAAGTAGGAATAATTCAATTGTGGACAATTGCCATTAAAACATTACAGCAGTTGCATTCTTCCCAAATGCTAATGAAGTATGAATTTAATTGTAGCAAACTGCATATCTGTTTTGTTATTTACTCTATGTACTGTATGTGTGTCTCTGTGTTTAATCATTTAATTTAATGGTAATTGTTGAGAGGATTAAAATGAAGAGAACTTTCTGATGGATATATGGACATAGTTGAAAAATTTGCGTAGTGTTGAAAGTTTTGGAAGTTTCCCTCTCCAAAAGATGATCGTTCAGCAGTATTTGATTCCATTTTCATCTGAACTGGTGAACAGAAGGGCTATCTTAAAATAAGAAAAACCAAAAGGACATCTCAACCAGTGTGGGAGGACAAGCTGTCAGATTAAATATGCTCTCTCTCTCTCTCTCTCTCTCTCTCTCTCTCTCTCTCTCTCTCTCTTTCTCTTATGCCGGAAGAGAATTTTTTTGACCAGTGAAAGAAAGTTAGAAGGTAACCCCAGAAAGGGATGTCATATAAGTCAGTGGGAAAAGTGATGGCATATCTTTAACCAGTTTGTGGTACTGCAAACTGGATTTAGTAAAGAAAGTTCTAGTAAGCAATTAAGGACAATTTCTGCCCAGAAAAGAAAAATAATAAGTGACCAGAGAACAGGATGGGGTTGTGTATGTTTCTCTCTCTCTCTCTCTCTCTGTGTGTGTGTGTGTGTGTGTGAGAGAGAGAGAGAGAGAGAGAGAGAGAGAGAGAGAGAGAGAGAGAGAGAGAGAGAGAGAGAGAGGTGATGGTATAATGATGATGAAATAGAGATAGAGATGATACAGATAGATAGAGAGAGAGAGATGTAGGTAACTAGATAACAGAAATAGAAATAATATTAATATTAGGGTCTAGAAATAGAAATAGAAAGTAATTTTTCAAAATATTTTTCCACTTTATGTATTTTACATTTTTTTCAGCTTTTGTTTGCATTCTACCCTTTCTATGCTGGTCTATGACCAAAATAAATATTTCATTTGATTTATGTTATGGAATTGGAGACATGTTTGCAGCAGGGAAGGCCTGTTTCTCAAGGAGCTAAAAGGCAAATCAGTCCTTGAATCATTGGTATGCAGAAAGAGGATCAGAAGGGATCCTCTCTAAAACCTGCAAAGGATTTATCTTTCAGATATGCTGAGTGTGTTTTACTCTGGCAAGATTCCTATCTATTGGAAAACAGCAATAAAGAAACTATTCTTAGAAACTTGTTGTATTGTTCTGGATTTCCTGCACTTGACCATTTGATAGATATGTCAGCAGCTGCATCATGAATTATTTTCTTTTCTGAAGTCTACCTACAGAAAGAAAGGATTGCCATCTTGAAAACAGCTCTTGGTGCTGAAGGTCACCTGTGTGGTAGTGAAACCCGGGGCTGCCCCCGCGACTGTCCTTGTGCAATGTGTCCAAAAGAACATAGATGGAAGTGAGATGGGTGGGGTGAATGAGTCTTACCTGGGAATCCCTCGATTTAATGACTTGAGCGATCATTTAACAATTGCAACTGGAAGTGCTGGGATTCTTGGTGTTGAATAAGGAGTCACATGGTGCTTTCATTTAATTATAACTACGACGTACGACTGCAATTCTAGAACACCAGAGCAACACACTAGGGCAGGACATGAAATAGTTGTTTCCAACACAAAAACTGGACTGGTCTCTTTTAAATCAGACTACTGCTCCTTGCAGGAATTATCTCCTTCCAGTTGCAAAAAAAAAGTCCTTCCAGGTTTTGTCTGGTTGAACCAACCAGAAGAAAGATTGCATTTGCTTAAATATATATCCTCATCAGCAAAATTGGCACACAGGATTAAATGATCAAAATGGTGGAAGCCTGCATTGTTTCTTGAAGCATTAGCTTAACAAGCCACTCAGAGTCACCTTAATGCAGATATAGGCAGCATACACACTTATTAAATAATAAAAGTATATTGTTGTCACAATTAACAATGGCTGCCATTAGATGTTCTTCCTTTAAGTGGCTGGTTTCCAGGAATTTGAGATCCAGGTTAATCTGCATCTCAGGCTGGTACATTTTGGTTGATTCTTCTTTAAGATATGACTATATCGTTAACTGCTTCTTTTGCATTTTTTTGTGCAAAATTGCAAAATTTAGAGAAGAACACCAGACAAGTTATTCTTATTTTTCTCAGAAAGTTTGCAGCTGGGTCCAGCTCAATTCCTCTTTCTGACTGTAAGTGCATCAAGTGCCAACTAACGGGATTCACTGCAAAAAGATCTCATTCTTAGATTCCCAAAGAGACCAGCTGGTTCCATCTGGAGATTCTTCTCATCATCACCAGGTACGTCTGCAGGAAAGGCAGAGTTTGTGTTGGGGTCATTTATTATCTGCAAACGTTCCTTTTTGAGACCAGAGTAGGACTAGGAGCCCATTAGTATGGGGTCAGCTAATCCAGCAGAGTCTTCTGCCCCATAACGGAACTCAATTTAGCAGCAATTGTTTTTCCCAGGATGGTATGATACCAGCAGTGGTGGGATTCAAATATTGGACAACGAGTTCTTTGTGTGGATGCCGCATCTGGAAGTCCGTTCTGGGCTTGGGCAACTAAAAATTAGCTACCGGTTCTGCCAAACTGATGCAAACCAGCTGAATCCCACCACTGGATACCATTCTTCCCATCACTGACTTCAGTAAATCCTAATATGTATTGAAACGATGTGGTGGTGCAGTGGTTAGAATGCAGTAGTATAGGTTAATTCTGCCGACTGCCAACAGTTTGATTCTCACCGACTGGAGGTTGAATCAGCCTTCCATCTTTCTGAGGTCGGTAAAACAACTGGAGCACCACTTGAACAACATCGGCATTGACAAATTCGCCATTAGTCAATTGCAAAAGGCAACCTTACTAGGAACGGCTTCCATCCTGCAACGATATCTGTAAATACCATCAAACATCCACATCTCCCTATCCCAGGTCCTTGGGAAGGACTCAATAGGTAGACAAAAATGCCAAATCCAGTCTGAACATCTGGCTGACTGTGCGATGATCCATAATAATAGTAATAGTTTTGTGTGAATGGCAAAATGACAATGGCTTTGAATTCCCCAAGAACACAATTCCTTTCAGCCATTTTGACAGTCAGAAGTTTATTTTCTTTTAATAATTGTATTTCCCCAGGTTGTCCACCTTATCCACAAATTTGAACTTTTCTAAGCAAGCAAACACTTTTTACACAATGGAGCAGCAATTTAATTACTCAAGAGGTATGAACAGCATGAAGACTATATTATATATAAAATTTCCTTTCCTTTGTGATAACTGATAACTACTGACAATGAAAACCTCAAGGGTTCATATTGATTTGTGAGCTTATTTAAGAATTGAGACTCTAGGAGCAAATCATGAGTTGGGAATAGCATTGGCATTTTGACAACATTCAGTGGGTGCATTCACACAATGGCTTCTGATGGAATTATTCATATAGTAAGCCTTACAGAGAATTTAAGAATATCAACACACTGATGCTTGTCACTTCCTACAGGCAACATCAACCTGGAATTGTCCTTTGGAAGGACACAAGGGATGAAATCAACCTCTTTGTTCTTCTGTAATTAGGAAAAAAAAAAGATTAGATGCCCAGAAGCATTTCTAAAAATGAAGGAATAAAAGAGTGGGGAAATTACTTTCCTTTTTAACATGAGCACTTTTAAAATTATTTTGAGTTAATTATCAAGTTAAATAATTAGAGGATCACAAAGACTGATTATTGGCTAATAGCTATCTGGGCAACAATGGGGGGGAAATTTATTGGGGATTATTTTATTTATACATTCTCAGACTCCCATTCAGAAAGAAACAAATCAATGTGGATGAAGTTTATAAAGCACATTAGCATTTTTGCTGCCTGCTGTTATTGATCAAAATAATGACTGACTATTATTGCTCCCTTAGGTAATACATCAGACTCAAAGATAGAAGACTTATCTTATATTTGGGAGACATACCACAGGCAAGTGTATTATGATACAAAACATTTTCTTTGCAGGAATGGAGTTAGCCATCCATTTGTTTCATAATATTCCGAAAGGAGAATTGCCTTGTTGCTCAGCCCATTTGTGACTGATGGAACAAGATCCCCTTCTTCTGAAGGGAATCTTCCATGGTGGAGGTTGCTCAACTCTCCATGTAATCTCTTCACATAATCAGGAGAACATTCCTGCTTCGTTGGTCTTTTTTGAAATTCATGGGACTTTCTTGATTTTAGGAAAAGTCTCACATATGCTGTCCACCTATATGCCCACCACCTTTTTCCTTTGCTTGGGAAAAAAGCCATCAACTCACGATCTCCAGAACCTTTGATCATAACTTTCTCTAACCTACAGTCAGTAGACATCTGCCATAAGGAGGACATGTGCTACGTGTTGTCCTCGTTTCCTCCAACCGACAGATGGAGTTTAAAATTGTCTTGAGTTTTTGAATACCGAAGTAAACACCTTTTGCCCAATAAATGCTAAGTATAGTTATTAGAGTTAAAAAAACTCTGACTTGAAATTGACAAGATCTTAATCAATTACACACTGAAAACTAACTGCTAGTACTAGCATGTTCCTCTCAAAGTGCATTTCACATTGTGTGCCTGTTTGCACACTTGTAATCCCTTACTCTCTAAAGCAGGACTCCCCAATGCCTGGTCAGTGGCCACAGCTTGACAGAAACTGGGCCGCGCAAACAAGTGAAGCCCCATCTGCGGGATGCAGGCAACGCGCAAAACCACTCCCCCACACACACACCACAGAAAAAACCCTCTCCAGTCCCTGGTGCCAAGAAGGTTGGGGGCCATTATTCTAAGGAATGTAAATATTAAATGATTGGTCCATCTTCCCCCTACCTTTCTTCTCCTTTCCAATTGTTTGTGTTGCCCTTTGCCTTTTCAAACACCAGGTAACCCTACTCTGCGCTCAGCCACAATGGCTAATAAAGGGAATTGATGTCAGTTGTCCTGAAATAGACTTTGAAGGATTTTGCATAGAAACTTGGGTCACAATTGATTGTAGCAATTCTCCAACCTTGCAAGAAACTTTAATTTTAGGGATGTAATTAACATCAGGCAGTCAAAAAGCAGATATCTCTTGATATGTGTAAGTTAAGGAAATGTTTGTGTGCGTGTGTGTTTGTGTTTGTGTGTCTGTGTGTATATATGTGTGTTTATGTATGTACTATATATATGATTAATAATATCCGTGAAGATATGATTCCTGGGTATATTCATAATTAAACAATAAAACAGTCACGATCACCAGGAAAAAATTCAAAAAGTTTAATAGATACCAAGCTTTCGATGGCCTAAAACTGCCATCATCATCAGGGTTAATGCTAGACCAAAGGGAATAACTTATATAGCGTTGGATAATGCCAGCATCCGGCTTTTGGACGTCATTGGGCCCAGCTAACTAGGGTGTGTTTTATGTCTATGATGTCAGTGTTAGGCTCATTCTTTTTCCTCTTTGTGCATCCAGTATCCCTCCTCCTCCCTTCGTTGCTCATTCCAGCAGCTCTTAGATTGCAAGGGATTTCCTCCCCCCCTTTCTGAATGATCGCTGTCTCCGTGCTCCCCTTTCCTTCCTCCAAAGCACTCCCACCCTTAATGGATCCTCCATATCCTCCATGAATATACCCAGGAATCATATCTTCACGGATATTATTAATAATCAATAGACTGGAGCTAAGAACAAACAATAAATATTAGTATAGTATAATATGGATAAAATACAGACCCAATTAATGACTTTAAAAACATTGTTTCCTTTGTAAAATAATGTATAGATATAGATTAAATTTTACAAAATATTTTTATTAAAGATCATGGTATTTATAATAAGAATTGCATTCCCACATACTATATTTGTGGCTGAAACTTAGGCTATAAAATATAAAGCAGATGTAATCCTATTAATTTCAATAGTAAAATGCTCTCTTTATTCTAACCCTACTATCTTCATCTGATATAGATAGCTAACTCAAATATATGTATCACTGGCTTAGCAAACAGGAGCTTGATAAGGAAGTCTGACTGAAGAAAAGAAGAAAACAGAAGAGAGAGAAAAAGACAAAAAGGAACCTCTGCTTATTGGTTGTACTAAATATTTCTTGAAAAGCATGCATTGCTTTTGGTTGAGGAAGCCTCCAGGAGGAATTTAGGAAGCTAGTAGATAGAACATTTCCAGACAATGAATGACCAGAAATTTTGCAGGAAAGAACAAGAAAAATCCCCCCCCTAATTCCCTCTCTCTTTTTCTCCCTCCCTCCTGTTCATCTGAGGAATATAAAAGCCAAGACAATTCTTCTGATGCCCTACAAAATATTTGCCTCATTTATTTTCCTCCTTGACAAATGTAGTGTCCATGATAAGACAAAGGAATCTATATTTTGACTCATTGTGGACAATGAGTGATTCTTGGATTAGGAATTATTTGCTGAAGACCACCAACTGGACAAGCAGAAGATAAAAACAAAAGTCAGGTGAGGTGCAGAGACCTAGATAATTAGAATGCCAAAAAAAGTTTTTTGACTTTTAAGCTTCATAATGTATTCCATAGCATCCCCAGATAATGTTTCTGGATCCCTGAATGAAGTGAAATAAGCCCTAGAAAATATTGCTCGCGAAGAAACTGCAGAAATGATGGGATATAAACAAGGATAGAAAACACAGACAAGGGACTGAAAATTATCAGTGTATATTCCATTACAAAAAAAGACCAATGCTAAAGAATGTCCAATACATCTGTAATTATCTCACATGACAGTCAGATTATACATGTACACATACATATAATCACTTCAGCAGCAAATTGGAATGATACAAAAAAGATTTGTATGGCCCCTATACAAGGATTCAATTTGTTAAAATGTTTCATACAATTTACAATACAAGATACAATATGACCTATTAGCAGAAGCCAGTATTGATTTGTCAAGTACAAATCTTAACAAACTAGCATTCCATTCCATTCCACTTTACCTCAGCCCAGCCAATCCCAAACAGCCTTGATTGGATAACTTGTACACTAGCCTGTAGTAGACATAAATTTCAAAATACCTTACAAAGTATTGGCAAGGTATCTTATCACAGGCTGATAAGCAAATTATTTAAGTTTGTGGGGGATACCAAGACAATTAACATTGGAAATCATGTTCAAAGAATACATCAGTGATTTCCCATGAGAGATGGGCATGGCCTAATGGGTGGGTGTGGCTGGGGTGGGCGTGGCCTACTCGACATCACTCGCTTCAGGGGTGCCTGGGCAGGACTGGGGCAGATCTGAGGGTCTCCGGTGGAGGAGAATGGGAC
>JANHFS010016902.1:0-11497 GCA_032467975.1 Trimeresurus albolabris
CTTCAGGAGTTAGGCCTCAGCGTATCTCGCATTTGTTGGCAAATAGCCAATTAAGCATGGAAAGTCAAAATTTGAAACTGACCTCAAGTTCGAAATGTAAACATATATTCAGGTTCCTTACTGGTTTGGGAACTCAAAAAAACATATGTTTTCCGGATGCGACCTTGCCTTCAGGAGTTAGGCCTCAAATGTATCTCGCATTTGTTGGTAAATAGCCAATTAAGCATGGAAAGTCAAAATTTGAAACTGACCTTTAATTCGAACTGTAAACATATATTCAGATTCCTTACTGACTGGGGAACTCAAAAATACATGTTTTCCGGATGAGACATCTCCTTCAGGAGTTAGGCTTCAGTGTATCTCGCATTTGTTGGCAAATAGCCAATTAAGCATGGAAAGTCAAAATTGGAAACTGACCTTAAATTCGAAATGTAAACATATATTTAGGTTCCCTACCGGTTGGGGAATCCGAAAAATCAAAAGTTTTGCGGATGCGACCTCTCCTTCAGGAGTTAGGCTTCAGAGTATCTCGTATTTATTGATAAATAGCCAATTTAGTATGGAAAGTAAAAAGTTTGAAACTGGCCTCAAATTCGAAATGTAAACATATATTCAGGTTCCCTACCGGTTGGGGAATCCGAAAAATCAAAAGTTTTGCGGATGCGACGTCTCCTTCAGGCCAGGGCATTCCTCGCATTTTTTGGTAATTAGCCAATTAAGCATGGAAAGTGAAAATTTGAAACTGACCTCAAATTTGAAATGTAAACATATATTCAGATTCCTCACTGAAAACTTCAGCAAGATCTCAGTATTCCTCTGGTATTTCAGAAATCCCCTTTTCTTCTCTCATGGATGCTTTTTCTGTCATTAATTTTGGTTGGTCCCCTTGGGGTTTTAAGTCCGTAGGGTCCCCCTGCAGGAAATTGATTTCTGCCGTTCTGCAATTTACCCAGTAGTTCCATTTCTTTAACCATTCCAACCCTAGGATCACTGGGCATTCCATTCCTGGGGTCACTACAAACGTTATGTCTTCCTCATGGTTTCCCAGGGATAGGTGGACTGGTAAAATTGCTAGGGTAGCTGGCACCGCTCCTGCTATGGACCCATCGAAGTGGCCAAATGAGATTGGTTGTTTTAGCCTCTTCACCGGAATGCCCAAATTCCCCACTAGCATCAGGCTAATGAGGCAGCAGGTGCAGCCAGAGTCTATTAAAGCTTTCACTTTAATAGCTTTGGGCATGGAGGGATGGGTATGATGAGCCCACTTACCAAGGTTTCACCCTCTGAGCTGTCATCCAAGGTGTCCACCATCCCTGCGGTGTAGGCTGGAGTTCCCTCCCCACGTTGGCCAGAGCTTGGGGGCTCCACAGCCTCTATTGCTCTCATGGCAAGTTCTTTTGGCTTGGCTGGGGACTTCCGAGATTTCCTGGTTGTGGTGAGGGGCTTTCAAGTGGCATTCTATGGCCTGATGCCCCTCTCTCCCGCATTTGAAGAAGCCCATTGCCTTCTTGGCCATAGCCGATAGCTTGGCTGGCTCGCATGTCAGCTCAGGCGGCGAATGGCCTTATGGTTTTCCTCGGCGGTGCCTCTTCAGTAGATCAATCTCTGCTTCCTCTGCCAGGATGTACCATTCGTCGAGTTAGTGGGAGTCCTCCCTGAGGCAGGCAAGCATCATACAGGTCATAATTTAGGCAATCTTTGAAATGGCTAAGGAGGATGTCTTCCGGCCAGTTCAGCTTGCTAGCAATGGCCCAGAATTCTTGCTTATATTCGGCTACCAGGCATCTGCCTTGCTTCACCATTTTGATTCTTTCACAGGCTTTGCGATCAGCCAGGGGGTCCTCAAACTGCTTTCTCAGAGAGGACATGAAACAGTTGAAATCGTTGAGCTCTGAGGCATTGGAATCTTGCAAATTCACCACCCAATCTGTGGTCGGTCCGTCCAGAGCAGATTGCATGACACTGATACGGGCTTTGTTGCTAGGGATGTGCCACCCATATTCCTCCATGTAACTGAGGACTTGGGTTAGGAATAACCCAAGTTTGTCGGTTCCCCCTTGAATTCCAGCGGCGGGAGTCTTTGAATTTGGGTTTTACTGATTAGATTGATTTGTTGTTATAGAAATTGATAGTTTATATTATTATAGAAAAGTAAAATATTGAGGTTCGATGCTAATGCCTTATTTTACTGCAACAGAGAGAGTCGGAAGTCAATGCCTTTTTTTTCTCCCGACCCTCTTCTGCACTTCTCTTTTTCCCTTCCCCTTAGCTTTGTTTCCTACTACTTGCTTTTGTATTTTTGTATTTTATACTAAAGCTAATAAAAATAAATATGTAAAGAAAGTTGTTGGTAAGCAAGTAATTGGCCTGTAGTTGCCTGGTGCTGCCTCTTTTGTTGCTCTTTCATTATCAGGTAAATTTTCCAGATGTTAGCCACTCTTCAATTTCACCTCCTTGTATGTTGTTAAACTGCTTGGCAATGAGTGGGTATAGACAAATTAGATGTTTCATCCAAAAGCCATGCTGACCAATTCTTGTCTTCCTTGCTCTGTTCTCTACCATTTCTGCTGTTATTACTAGTTCTTTCATTTCCACTTCTTTTTTAATCTTATCCACTTCTTTTAACCAAGCTGTGTCCTTGTTGTATTTCTTTGGGTTATCCCATATCTGTGCCCAGAACTGCTCTGTTTTTTCCTTATGATGTACTAATTCACTGCAGTTTCTCCATAGATGGATTGGTAGAAAAGTTTCTGATTGGATTGAAATTGGTAGTTCTGCCTACAATTTGCAATTTGAGTTTTCTATCTGTGATCTTCTTGGCCAGGAGTGTCAAACTTGATTTAATTGAGTGCCTCATCAGGGTTGTGATTGACCTTGGGGGGCCAAGGTAGGCATGGCCAGCTCAATGTCACTCATGTCAGGGGGTGCCTGTGGTGGCCCAGACGGGGCTGGGGGGATCCATTGTCTCCAGCTGAGGAATGCAAGATCAGGGTGAGCACCATATCCTTGTCCACCAGAGGAGCCTTGCTGTCCTGAGAGGCCATGCGGAGGACCCACAGTGATGCAGGCTGCCCGGAGCCCTGGGCAGTGGAGGGCAAGCCTTCCCCCTTTCCTTCTTTTTCCTTTCTTGCTCTCTTCCCCTCTTCCCTTCTTTTTTCTTTGTCTTTCCCTTTCTCCTTTCCTGTCCCTTCTTGGATGCTCAAATGCAAAAGGGGAAACATTTCTCGATGCCTTCTTGCCTTGTGATCAAATGCCACTTTTGCTAGTAGTTTGTGGCCACTTAAAAGACTGAGAACAAGCCTGTGCTTGTTTTTAGTGGGGGCATCCACAGACAACAGTACAGCAAAACTGCTCCATTTTTTATGTGCAACAGCTTTAGCTTTCATGAGCAGAGGTAGGTTAGTTGTTTTTCTATTAATTCATAATCCTTAAAAGGGCTGTCCTATAGGGATCCTGCCTTGGTCTAATTCAGACTGGAAATATACCAAAGGAAAATATTTTTCCCACTCTGCTTTGTCCTGTTTTCCCCACTGGAAATGGCTGTTTGCAACATACAAGGAGGGGATATTTTCCTAAGAGCTCACAATTCAAGAATACCAATGTTAACTTGGATTGCCAACAAAGTTCTGTCTGGGATAAAACAGAACACAAAATTGCTTTCTCCTTTGAACTGGGGCATTTCCAACCGAATTGCCTCTCCCTCTCTCTCTCTCTCCCTCCCTCTTTCCTTCCTTCCTTCCTTTTCTCCTTGCTTTTTTTTTGCTTTCCCCCTGTCATTGCCTCTGCGTGGCTCAACGTACCTCTCCCAGACCCACAAACGTGTTTGTGTGTGTGCATGTGTGAAGGGATCTGTGTGTGTGTGTGTGTGTCTCACCCCTTGCAGCCCTGTGCCCTCAACAGAGATCTTCTGTGATAGCAGGCTGCAAACTAATGAAAGCTGGTTTTTTGGAGTATTTGTTTCTTTTTTTCAATGTGCTGCCGATTGCATCGCGCCCTGCAACCCTCAGCTCCTGCCCCCAGTCTCGTAGAAGGCTGCAAGAAGCTCCCATCACAGCATCTCTTATCTTTCCTGTTCTTTTCCTCCCCAATGTCACAGCATGGGGCTGCAGGAGGTAAGACCCCGCCCATGCACGCACACAAACACGTGCACAGGTTCTGGGAGAGGTGAGCTGAGAGCCACAGAGCAGGAGGAAATGATAGGGGAAGGGGTCAAAATGGGAAACCTCTGCATTAACCGCATGCCACCGCCGTTCACCTGCGGTGTCCACCCGACAGCCCCTGCGATCTCCTTTTGCATGGTGGCAGGCAGAAGCCCCATGGGCTAAAGGTCCCATTCTGTCTCCTCCACGCTCAGGAAGGGACGAGGGGAGGGGGAGAGATTAGCAGCGTTGCCGGTGGCCATGCTGCTGCCCGCTGTGGCTTTTCCACTCGGATGGGGCGATCCCAGTGAAAGGGAAGCCTTGCAGGCTGTGAGACCAGGCCGGCAAGTGGGGCATGGAGGTGCTAGTGTGGAAGAAGGTGATCAGAACCCCAACAGCAAGAAGGGCCGCCGAAAAGAGTGGATTCTGTGTGTGTGCCTGCTACAAGCTCACCCTTCAGCCATGCTCTCCATGCCTCAGATCAGCTGTAGCGTACCGTGGAGAGCATGGCTGACATGGGCAAGGCAAGCGCACAACAGACTCCGCTATTTTCAGCAGTGCTTTGGTGTCTGGCCCAGCAAAGTGGAGCTGGGCGTGGTAAGGTGAGGCCTGGCAAAGAAGAGACGGACAAGGAGAGGCCCAGTAAAGCAGGGCATGGCCAGGCATGACGGGCAAGGTCAGGAGGGGCGGGGCAAGGCTGGGAGGGGCAGGGCAGGGTGAGGCAAATGAGCAAGAACTGCACCTGCACACCACCAGCCTCCGAGCGCCTGTCATTTCCTGTGCATGTGCCAGGAGGGCACCCAGCCACATTGGGGTGGGGCAGCAGGGGCCAGTCCCTTGCCATTTCTGAAACAGCTCCAGGTGCCAAATTTGGACCCTTGGGCCAGCCATGGCCCGCGGTCTTGTGTTAACATGTCTGCTTTAAGGATTTCATTTTCAGAACTAACTGTGCTGTCCTTTGTCATCCTTGTTTGTGCAGGATTGCTCTCAATAAGGATTGCTCTATTATTGCTAGGAAGGGGCTTTTTCTTGGTGAAAACAAACCTCCAAGCCCTGATGCTGGTGGAGTGAGGCAGTGGAGGCCAGAGCAGACCCTTCCCCATCTCCCCTCTATATGAGCTAAAGGACTTTATCCTAACGGAGATCTGGCAGAGACTGCAAGCTCTTTGGCTAAGTTTTCACAAGAAAAAGCCATTTTTCAAGCCCCTTCCTAACCAAAAAAAGCCCCCAGAGCGAGCGTGCCTCACTCTTTGGCTACGTTTTCAAAGAAAAGGCCACTTCTAAAGCCCCTTCCTAACCAAAACAAGCCTCCGGAGGGAGCATGCTCTTCTTAAGAGCAATCCTGCAAAAACAAGCCTCGCTCCGGACGCTTCTTTTGGCTAGGAGGGGGCTTGAGAAATGGCTTTTTCCTGTGAAAACTTAGCCAACTTAGCCAAAGAGCGAGGCATGCATGCCCATAGAGAGGGCTCTGAGTGTGCCATAGGTTTGCCACCACTGTCCTACACAGTGATGATGCCCTGGAGCTGCACAACTTTAACTGCTTTATGACAGTGTTCTGCAGATTTGAAGATCCATTAAGCAATCGCAAAGCTTGAACCCAAATCAAAGCCATCAGCCAGGGCTACCAATCCATGGCCGTTACACCAAGGAGTTCTATGAACTGGAGTGCAGACTGAAAGATTGGCCACAGAACTTACTCATCAATTGTTTCCAGGATAGGCTAAATGACGATGTCTATAATGTCTGCATCTCAAGATCCCTTGCCCCCATGCTTTATGGCTGGTATGTCCTGGCAGAGGAAGATCAAATTGATCTAGCCTGCTCCCCCCACCACTACAACTGGGGCTGGAACAAACCTTTCCCAATGGAGAGGAGAGATGGCCTGAAACGGGGGGGGGGAGAGCCCATGAAGACACTCCATCACCAGCTATTTCAATTGTGGGAAGGAAGGCCATTGAGCTGCAGATTGCCGTGCATCCCACTCAACCCCAAATAGCAACCCAGCACCAGCTAAAAAGCCGGGGAAACCTTCCCTGAGAGCCTGCGAAATGGCACTAAAGGGGAAGAGGTCATTGAGCTCACCCGCCCTCTGGGGGTGAGGCTGGAATTCTGACCAAAGCCCCATGGGACCTGATTAGGAGCAACACAGACACTGATGAAGACCCTTGGTAAGTTGAGACACTCCTCCTGTAATCAGCCCCATAGAATTTGAGGTGCCCTCCTTGAGAACTAAAGAGGAATTGGTCACTCTTTTGGACTTGGGCTGTACCAGATGCCTGGTCAGTCCTAGAGTAGTGGAAAAATTGGGACTGTGACTTAGGGAACTGAAGGTGTCTGTAGCTTTCTGCCAAATAGATGGAACTGTGGCAGGGGAAGCCCCTGCAACATTTGTCACTGAACCCATGGTGATGAGAATGGGGTTGCAAACGAAGAGTTTTATCTTTACCCTAGGGTTGGAGCGACCATTAATCCTAGGCATGGCATGGCTTTTAAAGTGGAACCCTTATGTGAATTGGAGGAAGTGAATTCTAATGTTCAGGTGGTGGATTAGTGGGGAAAACCAAAGAGGGGCCCTGGCCAACCCCACCCTACTTACCCAACCAAGGTGGGGCCATGCGAGGACAGTCACCACCAGATTCATGCATCCCTGGGAATATTGGGACTTAAAAGAGACATTCAGCAAAAAGGGGTCAGATGAGCTCCCCGCTCACTGTCCAATGGACTGCTCCATTGAGATCCTCCCAGGGGCAAAGTTACCCAAACTGAAACTATACTCAATGACCCCAAAAGAGCTAGTAGAATTCCAAGTTTTCATAGACAAAAACTTGAAAAGAGATTTTCTCCAAGCTGCTAAGATATGAGTAACTGCCCCAGTGCTTTTTAGGAAAGAGAAAGATGGGTCCTTTCCTCTATGTGTGGACTATAGAGGAATGAATGCCATTTGCATCAAAAACATTTACCCCTTCTATTAAAGGACATGTTAGCCCATCTACTTAAAGGTAAGATTTTCACTAAATTGGACTTATAGGAAGCCTATTATAGAGTGAGAATCAAAGAAGGGGATGAGTGGAAAAATGCATTTAATTGTCCCCTAGGATGTTTCCAGTTCCTAGTCCTCCCTTTGGGCTCCAGGGCATCCCCCTCATGTTCATGCAACTAATAAATTAACTCCTGTATGAACACCTATATAAGGTGGTCCTAGTGTACCTGGATGACATTCGGATTTATTTATTTATTTTATTTATTTATTTATTATTTATTTATTAATTTAATTTATATACCGCCCTTCTCCCGCAGGACTTTATCCTGAAACTATGATGGAACACATGAAATCGGTGCAAGTACTGCTAAAAAAACTTCAGCGCTGCCCAACTGTATGCTAAGCTTTCCAAATGTGAATTCCAAAGACAGAATTGACTATTTGAGTTATCATATATCACATAAGGGCATAGAAATGGACCCCGAAAAGGTGCGAGCTGTCCTTTACTGGGCTCCACCCCAGATCAGAAAGCAGCTTCAAAGTTCTTGGGGTTTGTGAATTTCTATCATTAATTCATACCTTCTTTTGCCCAGATAGACCTACCCATTACAATCTTATTAAAAAAGAAAGGGGAGGGGAAGCCTAAATCCAGGTGACTTTTAAAATTATCTATGGAGTGCCAGACTGCTTTTGAGAAATTAAAGCAGCTGTTCATGCTCTGAACCAGTGCTGAAGCACCCTGACCCAAATGCCCTTTTCATCATCTAAGCAGATGCCAGTGATGTAGCCATGGGGTTTGTATTACTACAAAAAAAAAAAAAAGAATATGGAGCTTTACAACCCTGTGTGTATATTTCAAAAAAAAACTCACAGAAAAGAACAGAGATGGGCAGTATGGGAAAAGGAAGCTTAAGCTGTTTGATGGGCAATCCTGACCTGGAGACACTTCCGAGGGAAACAAAATCCCTTTTGAGGTCTGGACAGACCATAAAAATTTAGAGGCCCTAAAAAACCCCTAGAAAACTGTCCCCCAAATGGGTCCGCTGGGGAAAATTCTTTAACCGATTCAATTTCACCTTATGCTATATCCCATGGGGCCGTAATTTTTGGGCAGACACCTTATCTAGAATTCCACAATACAACAGTGCTAAGCTAGAACTTGTCTGGCCAGTTATTCTCTCAGGGTAAATAGAGGCCCCAGCCATTAGAAGAACTCAGCAGCAAAGCAGCCTAATGAAGTAATAAGCAGTGAAAGCAGCCTTAAAAGATGACAACTGGTTTAACAACCATAAGAATGACTTCACTTTGCATGAGGGCCTTGCATGGGTTGGAGGAAAATTGTATGTCCCAAAAGGCTAATGGACTATGGTCCTGGAAAAGGGTCATGGCTCAAAAACAGCAGGACACTTTAGGTTCATGAAAACCCTGCACCTGATAAAACACCAATTCTTGTGGCCATCCCAGAAAAAAAAAAGACATTGATGCATACATGGCTAGTTGCACAATATGCATAGTGGCAAAATGACACCCAGGGAAAGTGCCAGGGCTTCTACAGCCTGTGGAAAGACCCCAGGCTGCTTGGAAGAAAAACTCTATGGACTTCATCATTTAGGTTCCTGAAAGCTCAGGAAAGGTAATTATTTGAATCATGACAGACCTGTTTTCCAAATAGATGCACTTCATACCCTGCTCAAGGATCCCCTCAGCCCACACTCTAGCTAAGCTCTTCATACAGCATATCTACAGGCTACATGGAATGCCAGAGCACATAATCTTAGACTGGGGAGTTCAATTCACTGTGTCAGAACCTCTATTTTCCCCTTCCTATTCTTTCTCCTCATTTTTGGGTTCTGACATTCTAATAGGGGGAGGGGGACCTTTGGGTATGCTACAATGTACTTCCTTTACTTTGTTTCTCGTCTTTGAAGTGTCTTTCTTGGGGTGAGAATGAAATGTGCCTCCGGCCATCTGCCTTATCTCCGGGTGGAGGGATAAAGCCGCGGAGAGAACTGACAACCTTGAGAGCGGCACCTTATTGGCTCTTTCCCACAACAATTTGACACCTATGGATTGACTCTTTTGAACCAGCCGGATGGATTGTTGGTGTGGGTTTGACTGGGCTCTTTTAATCTATCATTTTGCATGGAAAATCCTCAGACAGCAGATTTTCCTGCTGTCAATACCTTCCAATAAAAGTTCCTGTTGAAACTATGCAAGTTTCAAGAGTTCTGCTTTCTTGGGAGGTCTAACTGAGGCAGGTCCTTACATTAGATCAACTCAGAGGGAAGAAAACTCCTACCGTGGGGACCATGCAAACAATGTCAAATCATGGAGGTGAGAAGGAAGAGAGCGAGCAGTGGGTGGAGGCCCCCCTGAAGGCTTGTCTGAGCGACAGTGGCTCTGACTCCTCCAGCTCAGTTGATGAAACAGAAATAGGGGAAGAGCCTCACAAAGCCAATGGTTGACTGGCATGGGGAAGAAAGAGGACTGGGAAGGAAGATCCAAGAAAGTAACCCTCCACTAGGCAGCCACCAGCTGGGATGGAAACAGGAGATGGAATGGTCACTCAATCTCAGTGAGGAAGAAGATAAGAGACGGACCTGGTCTGGCTGCTTCCTGAAACAAGCCATAAGCCTGATGGTGGCAGCTTTCAAAAACCTCAAAGAGGAAGAAACAGATCCCTGCTGGGGATTGGTCGAGAGAAGGCTGGAGGAGAAGGTGGAATGGGGGGGAGGGTGAACCCACTAACCCTGAAACTTCCAGCACTGCAGAAGACTCAGGGGCTGCTACCACAACGGTGACCCCAGCCCGAGCCACCCCAGCCAGGGCAATGGGCACAGGGCCAGAAGGAGGGGGAATTGCCACTCCAACCAGAAATCTCCCCCCCCCCCAGGCATGAAGTTTGATGGAGATCCTCAGCAACTGGGATTCTTTTTGGCTGTTTCAAAGATGGGCTGAATGATGACCTATATCATGCTTGTATTACCCAAAGAGCCCCTGCCCACCTCCACGACTGGTGTATTCTGGCCAAGGAGGCAGAGATTGACCAAGCCCAAAATCAGCATTGGTTTGGTCAGGATTGGAAACTTTCCCCACTGGAGAAGAAAAGAGAGGCAGTGAAAACTCAAGCCTTGGCGCCACGCTCCACTGCCTGCTTCAAGTGTAGTAAGGAAGGTCACCGAGCTGCAGAATATCATTCAAAGACCCCAGTCAGAAAGCCAGATCAGTCGGGGGCAGGAAACCTGGGAAGACCCACCCCCCTGTGTCCCAGGGAAACTGCAATGAAAAACACCAAGGTTGTTGAGTTCCAGCCTTCTGAAAAATAGGGAGGGGGAACTCCGACTCCACCAGAAAAGAAACTGGAGACATCCGACAGCAACTCCGATGATAAGCCCCTGGTAAGTGGACCCATCGCACCTCTCACCAGGCCCATAGAACTGTTAAGCCCAGGGATGGAGGAGAAGATAGCCCTGGAGGCTCTATTGTACTGCACCAGATGCTTGATAAGCCCAACCCTAGTGGAGAATTTGGGAATACCTGTGAGGAGACTGAAGAAGCCTATTTTGTTTGGCCAACTAGATGGCTCCATTTCAGTGGGTGTCCCAGCTACCCTCACCACACAGCTAGTAGAACTCATCATGGGGGACCAAACTGAGACTTTGACTTTTATAGTGGCTCTCGGCATGGAGTGGCCTCTGATCTTAGGAATGGTGTGGTTAAGGAAGTGGAACCCATGGGTAAATTGGAGGACAGGAGAACTGAGGTTCCCAAAAGGGAAGCCCCAAGCGCAAGGATGGCACTATGGTATGAGAAGGAAAAGAAAGTCTGAAGTGGCAGTAGCTGTCAGTGATCAGATATCGGAGGGTGTGCCCATAGAATACCAGGACCTAGCTGAAGTATTCAGCAAGGAGCGGTCTGATGAACTACCCCCCCATCCCACAGACTGCACCATTGAGATCGTCCTGGGGGCTAAACTGCCTAAGCCCAAACTCTACTCAATGGCCTACCAAGAGCTAGATGAATTGCGAAAGTTCATAGATAAAAATTTGGCATGAGGCTTTATTCAGCTGGTGACTAAAGATGGCCACCCAGTGCTGTTTTGTGAAAAGAAAGATGGATCTCTTTGCCTTTGCGTGGATTATAGATCTTTGAACACCATGTGTATGAACAATATCTATCCCTTGCCACTCATGAAGGACATCATGAGTGGAAAGATCTTTCCAAGGAAAAGATTTTCTCTAAGCTGGACTTGTGAGAGGCATACTATTGGGTTAGAGCAGCGGTTCTCAATATAAAATTTTTATTGTTTTCAAATAAGAAAATTTTTTTACAAATAACGATAGATAAACATTCCTTCTCCCCCTACCCCTCCCCCAAC
>JANHFS010016938.1:0-11494 GCA_032467975.1 Trimeresurus albolabris
GTGACCGTCATAAATATGAATCAGTTGCCAAGCATCTGAATGTAAATCACAAGAGCCTGGAGATGCTGCAACATTCCAGCTGATTGGCACTTCTCTCCTGGGATCAGCAGAAGCACCAGGATCAGCACCGAACTTCAGCTGGAGCCTGGCACTGATCCTGGCACTTCCATTAAGCCCTAGCAGCCCCGAAGAAGCACTGATCCTGGCGCTTCTGCTGACCCCTGACAGCCCTGCAGCTCCAGCCATCTCTCGCTCAAGCTTGCGCGATGCTGCCACCGGTTCAGATCATTCCCCTCCTCCGCTACCACTTTTCTAGGATGCTCATGTACCACTTGCCGGGTGCCAATGTACCACAGGTGGTATCCGTACCACTGGCTGAAAAGCCCTGAATTAGAAGACGGGCCTTTTCCATAGTGGCTCCTGCTCTCTGGAATATCCTCCTCTGGGAGATTAGAATGCTTCCCACTCTGTTAGCCTTTCATAAAGATTTAGAAACTTGGCTATGTTCCTCAGCCCGGGACACATTTCTTAGCTTTACAGTTAATTGGCTAATGGCTGCTGTGTATATTTTGAATGTTTCTATTGATTTTAAAGGTTTTCTTTTCAGTTTTGGAATTGTAAGAACCCAGAGTCATTGGTTGAGATGGGCGGCTATAGAAATTGAATGAATGAATGAATGAATGAATGAATGAATGAATGAATGAATGAATGAATGAATAAGATATATATCATAACTACATTGTAATGGCATTTCCCTCTTTTAAAGTGCATTTAGAGCTTAATCCTAAATCAGGATTCCAGATTTGTGTAATGCATCATAAATAATGGTAGGTATAGCTCCACCACTTATAATGAATATAAGATCAAAGTCCATATATAACCAAATGGTTTTAAGGATAAAACAATTGTTGTAACAGTTAACAATTAGATGTTACATTAAAGCCATCTTCTGTGCATCTCTGATCATTATATTTACTAATTGTTTTATATATATATATATTTTTAAACCAATATATTTCTGTCTAGATTAAAATAAATGTAGCTGAATTACTCTACACTCAAAGTATAGCAAAACAGAGAAGAGGGCCCTAATCAGCAGTCATTGCAAAGGAGGGGAAGAAGTAAATGGGGGGGCTAGAATGAAACAGGGTCGCAATATCATGATGGAAGTCTTGTCCCTTTTCTCCTTTTATCACAAATCACACACAAAGGCAAAGGGGTGGAGCTTGTACCTCAGCACTGCTTTCTTCACTCTGATCTAAGCAGTGACAGCCTGCAAATGCCACTGCCCCAAATTGATAGCTCTAAATAATTTTTAGCATGTAGAACCCATGGAGATTCCATCACCCCAAACCACTCTCTTCCTGATATGGAATTTCTAGCACTGATTTAGTCAGGCCAATGTCCATTTAATCAAGTTGGGCCATTTTAGTTTGCAATTAGGCTTTTAAAGAGGGAAACTAAGATGCCATGTTACTTAGTGGAAGAATGACATGTGCATCTTTTACTAATAGCTGCTGGGGGGAAAAAATAACTACTAGAGAGGATTTTATTGTTGCAGAGATCCCAGATAGTTTCACAAAAAGGTTTGCTAACAATATACTAGCTTTTCTACTAGCTTACATATGTAGCCCAGGTTACCAAGATTGTCTCTAAAATTATACTTCTCACTTGAGAGGGGGCAGTTTTTTGCATTTCCTCTATTTTAGCTTAGAGCGGGTTGGGCTAATATTCTTTCACCATTTCTGAACTCAAAACATTTGGTGGGCTTTTTATGCTTAATTTAAAATATATTTATATTTTACATAAATTATATATTTATTTTAAATTTGGTTTTTCTTTTCTTTTGTTTTTCTATTTTTCATTTTTTGCGTTTTCTTCTGTTGTTTTTGTTATTTTGTTTTTCTTAGTTTGTGCTAGTGTTTACTGTTTTAAATAGGAATGTTTAACAAAATTACTATAAAACATTAATAATAATGTTTAAAATAACATTTTGAAAATTTAAGAAAATTTAAGCAAATTCTGATGCCAGTTTTCTGGGCTACAAACCTGTTGTACTGAATTGCTTAAACTATAGTAATCCAAAAAGAAAAGAAAGAAAATGGCTTGTTGCCAAGACTCCAATACTTTTCTTAAAATAGTAGTAATATCCAGTTGGCAATCCTGGTAAATGATGTCCATGAGGTCATGAAGAGTTGAAAGTAACTGAACAACAAAAACAACAAACATCTTTCGAGCTACAGCTACTGACGTCTGAGAAACAGCTGTTTGGGCAATGGATTTTCTTCTCTCTCCTGTAGACCTGGCATTTCTCCCATAACAAAGTTCCTCCAGCTCTCCAAAAGAGACTTGGAAGCCTTACAAAAATTAGGAGAAATATTTCACTAGTAATATTTTTCTTTAATAAAAGTGATATTACTGGATTTGTTGAAAATATATGTTCATATTATATGTGTAACCTGACGGTAACCATGTTTAGTGAGGAATATCGTCTTATTTTCTGATAATTCTACTTGTTGGAGGGTACAATTGCAAGTCCAGTGATGATTTCTATATAGTTTTATATATATAGTTTTTACATATATATATATATCAGTATATTACCTTTCCATTTATTTGTTCTTTTTAATGAAAAGAATCTGAAAAAAAATAAGTTGGATGGGGGAAAAAAAGCTTAGCACCAAGGAGATATTAACAAAGACATTGGAGCTGACAATCGGATTGTAAAATAGAGATGGGCCATATGTTTTCTGAAGTGGGAGATCAGAATCTGAAATACTAACCAGTAAGCCGACAAATGATTCCAGAATTTTATGTGCATTTGTTCTACTTCATTCACTGGATTTTACTGGGAAAGCAGTTCTATAAAAAATACCTTCAATTTGTTACTTTCCAAATCCTAACCAATTCGGTTTGTTTAGTCATTTAGAAAGCCCTTTTTCTAGAACTTCTAGTGGCAAACTAGTTATTCCCAAAGAATCAGGGATGAAATTATGATGGACAGTAGCAGCCAGATGATGAATTCTGGCCAGCAAAATCTCTCTGGAAAAGGAAGAGATCTTAAAATTATTCACCTGCACTCCACACAACTGCTCCTCATGAGTAGATTGCAGGAACTGACATTTTTGCAGTTAGTTGTGAACTAAGCAGCCAGAAGCCAAGGGCTTTTAACAAACCCATAACCTTAATGTAGTCTATATAGGTACAAAGTTCGTAAGTGCCTCATTTCTTAATCATTTCTAGTGTAATTAATTTACAGCCAAAGAGAGATTTTCTGAATGACAGGATAAGGTTCCATTTGATAAGGTTTTTTTTTCTGGTTTACAAAGGAATAGACAAAAAAAGATTTTAAAGATTTAAAAACCTTTAACCAAAACCTTAACAAGTCGATGAAATTTTTTTTTTATGGATTAATGGAACAGTTATTTTGAAAGATTATTTCTTCGATGAAAGTGTTTTTAAACAAACTAGAATTAAGATAAACAAAGTGGACTTTTGTAAAAAAAAAAGTTCTTTGTTTATTATTAAAGAATATGATAGTTGGTGGATTTTAAAACAAAAGATAAATATGAGCCAGATTGTGATGCTGATTGAAACTACAGAATGCTATTAGAGACAAATATATTAAAGGAACAGGAAGATAAAATAGGAAAAAAAGGGCTTTTCTTGCTTCATTGCCTTTTAAAACTTTTAATGTTGAATTATAACATCATAATAGCAACTGCCATAAAATGCAAGAATGAAGGAGAGAAGAATTCTTAAAGCAACCTGCAAAGAAAGGAATTACATCAGATTTGCTTCAAAAATTATTTGTGTAAATGGACAATAAATTGGAATCACTTGATACTAAATTGACAGCTTTTGAAAAAGAATGAAAGATTGTAAAGATAAAAGAAGAGATGAAATAAATTAAGAAGATGGAAAGCTCTTCAAAACATATCTGAACATTGCAAGACTGAGTTTGAAATAGAATTGTGGACAAATGATGAACATGTAAGTGCTAAAATTGTGTAAACATTTATTGAAATTTGAAGCAGAAGACAAGCAAGTGAGAGTGGACTAAGTCCTGTCCGGAGAAGGGCGGCATATAAATAAAATTATCTTATCTAAATCTAAAAATTGTGATTATAATGTATAGATGAAACAGTGGGAAAATATGCAGTTGAAAGGACTGAAATTTACATTATATTATAATCTTAAAGAGAATTTTTTATAAAATTATGTATCAATAGTATGCGTCTCCAGAGCAATTGAAGTTACAAAGGCACTTTAAATCTGTGTTGAAATTGTCAGCTGTAAGAAAGGATATTTTATTATGTTTGATGGACATGTACAAAAGCTAGAAATTTTTGGATTCTATTACATACAGTGATTCAAAGGATTTTAAATATGTGCAATTGAAACCAGAGGCTTTTCTTTTGGGGTTGATGGTCAAGCAGTTGGGAAAAAATTTTTAGACAGATGTAATTTTGTTTTTCTACATGATGACTATTGTGACAATGCACAAACTATATGTACAAAGATGGAAGGTTTTTGGCACTATCTATAATTGAGGAATGGTTGGTTAATAAATTGCTGAGATGGCTAATTGACTTGAACAGAGAAAAGACAATATCTACATGTATTGCTAACTGGAAAACCTTGATGGACGTTTTGTGTGAAACAGAAAAAAAAATGAATATATGATCTATGGCAGGGGTCCCCAATCCCCAGTCTGTGGACTAGCACCAGGCCGCAGCATGCCAGAAACCAGGCAGTGCAAGCAAGCGAAGCCCTATCTGCAGGATGCAGGCAGCACACGAAACCACAACCCCTCCAGTCTGTGAAAAAAGCCTCTCTCCACAGACCCAATCCCTGCTGCCTGAAAGGTTGAGGGCCACTGATCTATGGTTTTGATAAGTAGGCAGAACAGATTATAGAAACAACAGAGTTATATTGTAACTATAGACTAAGAGATAAATTTGTAATTGTATTATAACTGCTATAAAGAACATTAATAAATTACATTTTTTGTATCTGATTTCTTTCATTTCTATATTTCTTTTACTTTTTTCCTTTATTGTACTTTTATTTTTTCTCTGATCCTCCTCCTCCTCCTCTCATTTTATACTAGTTTGTATTAGTTTCTATCTTCTTTAATACAATTATACAATAAGTCTTATTTTTCCATGATGAAATATAACTACAGGATTATAAATGCAAACATAACTGAGTTAAAATTAAATCTTTAAAATGTGTATATAGCATGTAAGACAAAACAACTACACTTACAAAGCATAATGCCAAATAAGTAGTAAATATGATAAGCAACTGGAGTTTTGCCATTAATTCCAGGAGAAAAGTGCATTTACTAAAGATAATTATACACTAATTAGTAGTTCTAATTTTTCCAGTATAATAATTATGTTTTATTTTTCCACTTCAAATTTACTTTTGGAAAAGGAGAGAAACTATGATTCCTATGCAGAAGATAAGATTAATTTCATATTCAGTGAAGCTGTCTCTTTTCATTTTAAATTATATTCTAATTTATCTGACTAGCATAGTCCAAATGTAGTAAGGTAGTCCTTTGTGGGTTATTTTCTTATAAGCAGGTTGTTTTGTTTTTGAAATGTAGCCAATCTTCTACTTAGCATTGGGTACAGCCTTAATAGCAAAAGGGTAATAATTATCCTTTGGGAGATTCAAGTTGTCAATTAAAATTAATGAGTCCTTACTTGGTGACTCACACAAATAAAAAATAAAAGCAATAAAACAGATTTTAAAAAAGCAATTTTGATAAGTTTTTCTTACTCTGCTTTAAACAAACAAGAGTGAAATCAAGTACCAGTGTTAATCACTACATGGATGTCACCAGGCAGCTTTCTTTAAAACAGTATAGAAATAATTTGTCCAGGATAGTTTTTCAGCTTCCCAGTTTGGAGGCTTTGCATCTAAATACTAAGTCTGGCCCTGCTTAACTTTTTCAGAGTCAGTCAAGATTAGTTAGGTATTAAAACTAGCTTCTTTCTACAGAAGAAAAGTCAGTGAAGGTATGCCAGAACAGTTAGTACATAAGATAGATAAATTACATCGAAGCCCTGAGAAAGGTGAGAACCGTGACTCTGGTGTGATTCTGTATGGCTGAAATTCCAACAGTCTTTTAAGATAAACCATTGGTTACCATTACAGGTTGTTTTTCCAAATAATATTGTAATGCATATAAGTAGAGTTATGGGTAATTTTTATGTTACATAAATAAATGTTATTTTGAGTTATATATTGCAGAATTTAACTCCTTGAGGAGTTTGATTATATCTGGGGTGGGTAATACTTAGAGAATTGTATTGAGAGACTGGGAAAATACTGCTCTTCTAGACACTAGGGACTAGATCAGGGGTGTCAAACTGCCGGCCCATGGGCCAGATGCATCATACCAAAACCGCGTCTACCCCAGCTCTGGCAATGGGAAAAAAGTTGCGATACGACACGTCATGTGACGTGGCGGGTTTGACATCCCTGGACTAGATTCAAGAAATTTATAATTTATAAAGGTATGAAAATACTCTTTTAATATCAGTAAAAAAGACATGTCACCCAGCTGGCTTTCATGTTAATTTAATATATTAACTCATGGGGTGGTTTGGTTCTTTTTTGTTTGTTTGTTTGTTTGTTTGTTTTGGTAGAATTTGGTAAAATAGAACCTCGTTTTAATTTCATGTTTCTTAATTGGTATTTTGTTACGTTTTCTCTATATTTTCTTGAAAAATGCTATTTTTTAAAAAAAGGTCTGTAGTAAAAGATAATTAACTGCTCCCAGCAGACAAACCTGCTGATCTATTTAGCTGGGAAGTGATATGAAGATATACTCAATACTCATCATTACAGAGTGAACATCAGCAAGATGGTGCACAGAGTGTTGCAATGCAAGTTCCATCGGCAATGTTGCATCTGTTATTTTGCTAGTTTTGACAGTCTGTCACTCCTGATGGGTCTACTTGCAAATAGTGGGTGTTGCATGCAAATGATGGCACATATCACACTATAAGGAAAAAAATATGAGGACTTCTTTGGACCAATGATGGCACTGTTGTAATATACGTTTGGCCAGAATAGACATCTTGGTTTATTGTAGGGTCTGGTTTCCATGTAAGAATCTGCTTCTGTGATCCGTCTTTTAATAAGTCCTCCCTGGGATTGAACTAGTTCTACCAAATTGTTTATTGATCTAATTGGGTGGGTAGTTCAGATTCCTCAGTGCCTGGTTAAATTCTATCAGTCCAGCATCTCTGTCAAGTAGATCAGAATAAGTATAACTGTAGCATGGAGCCTGGATGTAAATGATAGATTTGGTTGTGTGTTCTAAGTAGAAAGTGTAACCATGGAAATTCTTATATAATGTATGTGTCCATTGTGTAGTTTTTATGGTGACGTAAGAGAAGTAGGCTTGTTCTGTAGATAAGTCCAGGCTGATTTTAATGATGGAGTAAAGTTGAAGTTATGATAGAATTTCATGAGAGATTCATTTTCATGCATCCTGATGGTAAAAATGTCATATCTAAAAGGAGAGGCTTCAGAAAATAACATTGAAGAAAATGTTCCAAGTCAGCCATAAAAATCTTGCCAAATTGAAGATGTATGTGCCATATTGATGCCACTAATTTGTAGTACAATATTATTGCCAGGTTTAAAGCAGTTATAGATGAGTACAAAGTCACAGAATCTGGTAGCAAGGCTTGCTGTTTTTGCATCAGTGATGATGCTCCTGATGATATTGTTAAAATGCTAAAATAGTATTGTTAGGAAGATTTATCTGTTTATTTATTCCATTTATATGCTCTCCCCCCTCCCCCATTTAAACAAGTAAATCTGGGTGGCAAGCAAAATTAAAACAAAGTTAAAAAAACCAACTAAAGTGGTACAAAAATTAAAATAGATAGCAAGAATGTTCATTATTATTAATCAGAATTACATCATACATCATATATCATAACTATTAGTATAACCAAGAAATCAATCCCTGCACACATCCCAAAAGAGGTTTTTTCCATGAAAATGTTTCACTTCTCATACAAGAAGCTTTTTAAATGAGAAGCAAAATGTTGCCAGTTGCCTTTTGGAAAAGCATCTTTGGGACAACCTTGACCTGGATGATCCAGAATGTCCATACTGTAGACTTCCCTGCAAATACTTGGCCACTAAAATTTCTCCCACCTTTGCCCTCCCTCTTCACTCTATAAATCCTATATCAGTCTAGCCACTCTGTGCATCTGATGAAGTGAATGATAACACATGAAAGCTTATGCTGCTTAATAAAATTTGTTACTCAAAAAAGATGCTACCAGATTCTGTCTCTTCACTGGCATCCAACCTTGACAACTTTCAGACTTGTGAACATTCAATCCCTGAATTCCTCAGCCAGCATACTGAAGTTGGTTGGACACCCCTGCTTTAGGGTATTAATTCTACATTTAGCATATCAGGGATCTTTTGAAGACATTCTTGTTTTTCCGTGTCTTTTTCAATCTTCAGCGTCTTTAAGATGTTATTATAATACTGCTTCTTGTCTGTTCTTAGCAGCTAGCAGAACTTTCTAGGAGAAAAGCATTACAGCTTTAAAAATTCATAGTTTATGAAGTAGAGTTCATGAAGCCAGCCTGAAGTTTATATTGTCATGTTCACCCTTCACAAACTTGTGTACAAATTAGAAACACAACTATGTACTGTAAAGCATTGTTCAATATCGCTTATAGTAGAATTCATAATTTTAAATAAGGATTGTAACAGGAAGGGGGAAAAATGTATCGCAACATTTTGATATTTTTAAATCTCTTTTTCAATTCTCTTCTACTGCTTTGTCTGATAGGTCTATATAAAGACAAATAGAAGGAAATTAAATTTTAATTCAATACTCCTGCATTGCTTAACTCTGCAAAATGGCAAAACCCAGAGGAGATATTGAGAAGTAATCTCACAGTGTACCTGGGTCCTTTGCTTAACCACAGAACTAAATATTTCAAATATTTGGATTAAAAAATATTAACTAGAAGTTAGAACAATTTTATAAGTTATAAAATTAGTTAACATTAGAAATTTTAATCAAGATGTTTCTGTTAATAAATTTAGGAACTATTATTAAAATATGGCATTTATGTTTGTAGATTAACAGGCACTACAGTGTCTCCTAGTGACAACAAAGCAAAGTACTAGCAGATACATTTTTGTGATATGAATTTTGAAGAAGTGGAACTATAAACATAGCTTTAAAATTAAAAAAAAAATGCACACCAGAAGAATTTTTGACAAATAAAAATTTCTCTGCTAATGTTATCTCACTAAATTCTCAGTGATTATATGGCTAGTTTGTTCATAAATATAACTCAGTTGAACCCTACAAAATACATCAGAGAAAAAGTCCAAGAGCTGTCATTAATTCACGGATGGGCAACCTGTGGTAGCCGCAATGGCCATTCTATGCCTTACATAGAATGTACTATGTATTTCCAGATATCATTCCCAAATTTTTATAGCCAATGTTTCTTTTTCTTTCCTTCCTTTCTAAAGGTACAGAGTACAAAATCTCCAAGGCTGAACACATCTGAACAAACTGGATTTTTTTACTCTTAATCTCCTGACTATATCATTGGTTTAGCAAACAATCTCTGCTAGATAAATATTTTCCTTCATTAAGCGGGTGGCTGTGCAACCTGAATATATAAGTAGATGAATTAAAGGAGAAAGAATTGGGAAATATACAGTATATCAAAGGAATTGTGCAGTAGACGTTTTGTGCTAGGGCAAGCATAAATTAGATATACTGTAGTTCTTTGCTGATTAAATCTTAAGACCAAATTCAAGGCTTTTGATATTCATGTTGCTTGTTTACTGCAAGGATATATAAATTGACATTGCACAGATATACATGATCAGACCCTACAGCCATTGTAAAATTTCCACTCGTTATATTACACTTTTTACTTTTTCTTGTTTTTATTTCTCTATATGGTTTACCTTGTTAGAGAAGGCCACTTCCTTATTATCTGATTTCAAACTGTTAAAACTATTACACTATTATTTTTATAACTGGGACCTTGAAAGCATTTGTACATGAGTAGCTACAAAACAGAATCCACAGATTACACTAGCTAAAGTACTGTATATAGGTGATGCTATGTAATTAAATCAATTTTAATTCCATCTTTATGAATTTTAATATACATTGGATTTTCTCCATTCATTCTATATTTTGTTTGCTTAGTTTTAGTCCTAGAACACAAATGCACATGGCAAGCAGCAAAAGTATGTCTTGCAGCTTCAGAAGAAGATTAAGAATATTCACATAATCTATATAAATAAAAATGTAAATGTTCGTTTGTTCAAAATCTTAAATCTCCTAAAGTTCTTCACTGATTGCTTTGAAATTTTGACACAATGTTGCATTCAAATATGCGTGTGTTTTTATATACCTATTTTATATAGATGTCACACCTGTGACAGGTAAAAACATACTTTTTTGGAAAATCAGCACCATCTGTTGGACGTAAAAGCAACACACGCCAGACTGAGCCACAGCAAGGTGTGGCCGGGTACAGCTAGTAACAAATAAATATTAAATGCTTAATATGTACTAGCCCATTTCTATAACAACCAATTTATCTAATCCTGATTTTCTTAGCCTGCGGATTTCCCTGCATAACCCAGCCATGAAAATATTTTGGAGTCCCTTAACATGACCAAAACAAATGAATAGCCAATTCTGGTTTGCACCCTCTGGCATATAGAAACCGGTTCAGCTTTCAGTGCCTGAGATCTTTTTAAAAAGAAGGAAAACAAGTGGTGAGACAGGAAAAATTCAACCGCTCTGTTATGGAATTCTCCTGTGTACCCACTTCAGAAAAAAACAAAATTAGGCAATCTGCTAATACATGGTTTCACTTTTGAATGCCTAATTAATCAGCATTGCGAGCCATACATAATGATAGAAGGGTGGGGCATCCCATCTCTAATTAATCAGCTAAGTTCTCATCTTTTCCTTTCTTGTGTCACTGACTGCCATGTTAGAATTATGGTCTGTTCCACGTTAGAATTAAAATTTACAATGGAGCAGTTGCAAAATTATTGGGAGTTGGGAGTGGAACAGGAACATTACTAAAGTCCTTAATTTGAACAAGCTGTCAAAACGTGCTTTTGATGAAATTATTTTTAGGGCATTTATTTATTCAAATTTATAGCTCCCCGCTCCCCTAAAGGCTGCATCAGTACTTCAGTTCATATAATACCATAAACTCTTGACACGGGAGTTCTGGCTTAGCATATTGTATGAATTCAACACAAATCTTGAATGAACAAAAGCACCATGCAAAGAGGATGGTTTTATGAAAACCAAGTATTCATAAAAAAAATTATTAAACTATTTAATGAGTGTTATCCAGGTGTTTAGATCGTTTGGAATATGTTGTTATAAGTAGCCCAAAGTCACTTGGGTGAAATGGACGGTGTAGAAATTTAGAAAATA
>JANHFS010016994.1:0-11491 GCA_032467975.1 Trimeresurus albolabris
CAGATAAAAATTTAACGACCACATCAGGGAGAGCAGGATTTGGGGATGGGGGGTGGGTGTTGGTTAAACAAGATGATCTTAATGATTGCTACCACTTGTGATCATAATTGGCAGGCTCCATTATGGTCATAATCTGAGAACTACCCATATCAATATTAACTCATGTATCAAAATTTTAATGTGTTTAAAAATTAAGCAGAATGCTCTGCATGGTGGAAGCATGGAGGTACCAAGCTTCCTTTCCCAGAAGCTTTCTGAATGTTAATGCCCTGCTTCCACCTCCTGCTCTGGAGTTGTGGTTTAGTAGATCCTACTGCTATTACCTATTTCCCAAAGAGCATCTCACTGGCACCTACCCAATTTGAGAGTGTTACACATCATCTGGCTTTCTGGCAATTAAAATGCAAACACGGAGATAATCTCAAAAATGCTACCTCCTAACTATACAGCATAAAATCACTATAACTAGATGATTTAGTTCTTAATTCTCCCATTTGGGAGATACTCTAATCTTACTGGAAACAAAATCAAACTTTATTTTAAAAAAAGAAAGGGTAACACATAAAAAAAATTTTAACATCAAAATATTTTAGTGTAATTTTAAACATTAAAGCTCAAACATTCAGCGCTGAACATAAATTACATTCGACACTGACAACTTATTAAAAAAGAAAAAAAAGAAAAGTCCTAAAGAAGATCCATCACTCCAGACAGATCACAACATGGCATTAGTCTGCTACAAATGCATAATTTGCTCCCTCAAATATTACAGATTAAAAGAATTCAAAATGCTACAGATCTCAAGAAAATTCTAAAGAAAATATTGCACCTTCAAGGATCACCTGAAATATGCATGAAGGTTGATATTAAACATTTAGTTTTATCATTTATTCAGAGAGATGGGAACATGAAAATTAATACAACAAACAGAAATTAGGAACAGCACAATTCCTGGCTAGAAATAACATAGTTCTGGAGCAAAGAAACCTAGAATATTTCTAGAAAGCCCCAGCTTCTTGGAAATTCCATCTATTACTCAGAGACTAGAGAGGAAAAACAAAGCTCTGCACAATTCATCACCTTCACAGATATATTTAGAGTTCTGCCTAAGCCTTTGGTATCCCCAGCAGAGGGAGGAAGTAAGATAACCAACTGTACGTGACAAAGAATACAGGAATATGTTTTGCATGTCTGAGTCTGCAGGCTGGCAAGCAGTTTACATTTAAAACTATAATGTAATATATTTGTGATGGTTTTTTCTATTTTTGTGGGATTTCCTCCCTCTTTTTTATGTACCTTGGTAAAAATAAAAATAATAAATGTTCTTCGTTTGCCCTTTTAAAAAAAAAACACTCTGTAGGACAAATATGTAGTAACCTTATTTTCTGGGAGAATCAGCAGTTTCTTTCAATACATGCTCACCTCCTAGTAAGCTCATTGATGGCTGGGTTTACTGCACTTAAAGCACTCCCAAAAGGCAGCTAATGGTAAAGCAGGCACCGGGAAAAAGTTAGCGGACAGGTTAGTTGGGTATGCTGTAATTAATACAATCGTGGCAATGATAGGAGCAAAGATGGTGTCAGAAAAGAGTAATAGGAGGCTGGCTAGGGAATTCTAGGAGTTAAAGTCCATAGGACTTAAACGTGCCAAGATTGGACACCCCTGATCTATACACTTTTTTTCCCCCAAACTCAGCAATTAAAACAGTTTAATATCTCATCCCTCATTGTTTTCTTCATAAATCTTACATGGACTTCTCTGGGCAATTTGTGTTTCCTTGCATAACTTGAATTCATTCTAAATATTTCATCCACTCCTTGCTGCATCTCCGATCTTTCAGTTTCTAGGGCTTCTGCTAATAGATTAATAATCACTTCTGCTATATTTTCCTCTTTATCTTCGGGTATGTTCTGGAATCACAAATAGTGTACAGCTTTCTCCATTTCCAAAGCAGCAACCATTTCTTCTAAGTTGATTTGCTTGTTCTAATCTTTCATTCTCTGTCATTAGTGCTTCAATTTTTTTTTCCCAGTATCTTCTGATTGATCTTCCACCTTCTGGATTTTTTGTTCATTTTAAAGAATCATCTGTTGCTGAACCTCAAACTGTGTCTTTATGTCAAGCATTTGTTCGTTTAGCTTATCAAGATTGCTTTTTGTTTCTTGGTGATTCTTCTGCATAGTTTCTTGCATTAGTTGTAAAGTCATGTGCATCTCTTTTGGAAGATTGTTTGCCTTCTCTCATTGTAACATTGTTTCAATAGATCCATGACTTGCTGGACTAGATATTCCAGAAGAGGGTGCAAAAGCAGGGTGTTGGTTTTTTTTGTAATTTTAGTGAGGTTTGGTGTACTCATTGTTCAATCAGGCAAATTTTGTAAATCCACAGGGAGAAGAGAAAAAAAAGAAGAGAGAGAGAGAAAAAAGAAAGAAACAAGCCAACTACTTTAGGCTATAATCCAACTTTAAAAAGGAGCCAACTGTTTTAGGCTATAGTCCAATTTTAAAAGGGACCCAACTGCTTGAGGCTGTAATCCAAGTTTAAAAAGAGCCAACTGCTTGAGGCTATAATCCAAGTTTTTTTTAAAAAAGTGAACTGCTTAAACTGTAATCCAACAACAAAATCCCCACCAACTGCATAAGTCTAATCCAAATATTTCTGTCAGTTCAAAGATATTGAAAAAAAAGAAAAACAAAAGAACCCTGTCTCTAAATAGTTTCTGTAATAGTTATGTCTAGAGTTAAAAGATGTAGTTAAAAAAATCTTTGTTTTTTCTTTTGTAGAATCACAGAATGTTCTTTGTTTAGCACAGGTGTTGTTTCAAGGTCATCACTCTTCTGATTCTTTCTGTATTATTATAGTATCTTCCTTTACCACTAGATATCCTCATTAACTGTAGTGTCTCTATCCAGTAATAACACTTTTATTTAAAATGCTCTTTCACAACAAAGTAAATCAAATCAAAAAAGTTAGCCAACAAAAGATTATCATTTATTTTCAGTCTCAAATCTTTTCTGCGTATTTTGTTCCCCCCATTTCAGATATCTCGCCACTTTTAATTCTCTTCTTCCCAAGACTTTCTGGGGGTTTTACTTTTAAAAATTATCCAATTCAGGGATTTATATTTTAAAAGTCCATAGGGAAGAGAAATAAAGAACAATGTCACCCAGATCAAACATATTGTTGACAGTCAGCTGTTTGGTGGTGCTGCTGCCGTTCTTTGCTTCTTCCCCAGCTGTCTATGGCTTGGGCTGTCTGCATATTTACTGGCAGCCTTTCTCCCGCCTGCTTAAAGACTTTCCTCAGTCCGTTTGGGCCAACTGCCATTAGCTCCAAACTCCAAGGATTCCCTTCCTCCTCATCCAGGGCAACTTTCCAACCTCTCTGGGTCTCCAGACAAAGCAAATTCAGACTAGGAAACACCCAGGGTTTTACTAGTCTACTAATTTAGTCACTTTATCAAAGAATGAAATAAGATTGGTTTGGCATGATCTATCTTTGACAAACCCATGCTGGCTACTGGTTATAACTTTGTTTGCTTCTAATTGTTCACAGATGTGTTTTTTTTAATTATCTTTTGCAATATCTTCCCAAGTATTGATGTTAGACTGATTGGTCTGTAATTTCCTGGGTCTGTTTTTTTCCCTTTCTTGAAGATAGGAACCGCATCAGTCCTTATCAGTCCTCAGGTGCATTCCTGGTGTTCCAGGATTTGTGAAAGATATGGTGCAATGGTTCTGAGATAACATCTGCCAGCTCTTTCAGAACTCTGGGATGTATCTGTCAAGTCCCAGTGATTTATATTCATCAAGGTCGGATAAGTGTTCTCTTACTATTTTCTTGCTTATTTTAATTTTTGTTTCTAGTTTGTCTTTTGCATGTTGGGCTATAGTTTCTTTTTGTGTGAAGATTGATGCAAGGAATGAGTTAAGCAGCTGTTTTCTCTCTACTGCCTGTTACTTCCTTGTCATCTTCTCTCTTTAGTGGACCTTGACTTTTTTCTTTTTTCTTTCTTTTTTTTCATACTTACAACCATTAGTCATGTGATAAAAAATTGGGCACTTGGCAATCATTACAGTGTAAATATTTTGTTTGATCACCTTCGCAATCCATTCTGAAAAATAAAGTCAATGGATGAAGCCAGATTTACATAATGACCATGTGAGTCACTTAACCATGGCAAAAGAGGTTACAATCTGGCTCAACTCATATAACAATTGACTTTCATAGCAATGGAAATTATGATTGTAAGCTGGAGACCATCTATATGTTGTTGTCTCTGATAGCACTTAATGGAGTTTTGCTTATTAAGGCTGAATGATGAAGCTTTATTATTTGCTAATACTATTTTAGAGAATATGATATGCTACTGAAATTGTTTGTGCTAGTCTCGATAAAGGGAGGTAATTTATGCATTTTTCCTTTCATCTCCACATTGCCTATTTTATACTTTTTTTGCTTTTCTTTTTTGTATTTTTCCTAGCTTGTATTAGTTTTTTTCATTTTATATTTTTAAACTTCAATATTTAAATGTTATTTTTTTTAAAAAGAATTGAGTAGAAATTGGTAATCAGACAATGAATTGTGCTGGTGATGTCTCACCAGAAAAAGAAGTAATTGTGAGATTATTCACTTACAGTCCAGATTGCTGGTCCTCATGAGGAGGCTGCAGGAAATGAGGGGTTTTTGATCATGATTTGAGAGGCTGAGAATTGAGGGATTTTAATCAAGCTTATAACCATAAGACAGTTTGCAGAGGATTCACACAAGCCTCATCTTTTAACCAAAGATTTTCTGACTGGCAGGATAAGAAACCACTCAACTACTTTATGAGGTTTTTTTTTCTGTATTCTAAAGGGATAAAAGAAAAAAGATTTTAAAGACTTAAATTTTTTGGCAAAAAGCTTAACAGGACTTTCAAATATCATTTTTTTTTGTGACTATGTTTTTGAATAAATTAGGATTAAATTAGACAAATAAATCACCCTTTAAGGGAGATTATTGTTGTTGTTATTGATTACAATTAAAGGGTGCAGACAATTTATGGAGTTTATAATACAAACTATAAATGTAATATCTGTCAGATTATGCTGCTGACTGTAATTATGAAATGCAATTTGACATGAAAGTATTAAAGTCAAAGGAAAACAAAAGAGTCTTCATTCAGAGTCTTTTATTTTTAGATTATAATATAATGGCAACCACCCAAAAAGGATTATTAGAGTAACCTGCAGAAAAAATAATGATATCTGATTTGCTTCAGAAAATGTTTGAGCAATATGAGCAGTAAATTAGCTGAATCACTTTATCCTAATTAACAGGTTTTGAAAAAAGAATGTATAGAAGATTTGTAAAGATGAAAGAGGAAATAAAATAAGAAGTGAGAAGCTCTGAAAAAAATGTCTGGAGATGTAAAATAAATTAATGACAAAACAGAAATTCTGGAGAATAAGTCAGAAGTTACAGACCAAATGTTGGAAAGAAACTGTGATAATCTGGCTATATTGGAATTGAGAAAGAAGAATTTTTGTTTGAAATGTAGGTCAATATCAGAGAGGTCTTGTGAAAATATTAGTTTAAAAAGTTATTAAAGTCTTAGCATTTTTTTTAGATATGAATAAGAAGATTGCAGAGGCAGAAATTGATAAACTATATATAATATAAGATTTGTGAGAATAAATACTGCATGGGAAGTTTTGGTCTGCACTTTGTCAAAATGATGATAAGGTATCAGGTTTTATATTCAAAGAATTTGACTGCTAAGATTTCTAAAGTAGAAGCCTTACCAAAGACTTTAGAAGATAAACCTGTGACTTTAATTTATAAAATAATATCTAATTCTTTTAAATGGAGACTGAACAAAATGTTGCTACAGAAAAAAAATTCAGACAATTGTAAAAAGAAATTAAAAGTTTTTTTAAAAAAAAATAATTTAGATAAAAGCACCAATTTAAGAATGGCTTAAATGCAATAAAATAAAAGCTTTTATTAGATTTTATTTTAAAGAACATAATGAACAAATAGTAAATTTAAAAAGAAGTCAACAGAAAAAAACAAGCTGTTCTAAAATAAAGAGAAAAGAATTTAAGAAATTTCTAGACAAGATAAGTCTCAACAAATTAAAGTATTACAACAAGAAGTATCTGTATTAACAATACGAGAAATGGAAATAAATCAGTTTGTAAAGCAAAAAAACAACCCTTTTCAAATAAACCAGTAAAATGGCTTGCATATAAATTACAAAAAGGTAAAGAAAATAAAAGAGAAATATGTAGGTGTTACAAGTATTGGTGGACAATGCAGCCATACAAAAGGCATTACATCAATATATTCCAATTTGTATAGAAAAAAGAGATTAATATATAAAGAAATAAAATTTACCAAGCATTACAGAAGAAGAGACACAGATTATAAATGAATCTATAATAATAATGAAAATTTCTGAAGCTATAGAAAAGATTAAACTAGGAAAGATGCTTGAATATGGATTATTAGGTTCTTATTATACATGTTTTGAAGATCAACTTTTACAACTTTTTCAACATTTACAAAACACAGTGAATGCTATCATATAGAGAAAAAAGATGCCAGAGGCCCATATAGTAGATCATTGTTGATTTCTGAAAAAACAGCCACAGCCACACTCCTCTGTGTATTAATGGTTCACCTGTAAGATGGTTACCAGCATCAAATTTCTAGGTGTGCAGTTAATGAGTAGGCTGGCTTGGTTGCTCAACAATGAGTACTGGTAAAACAGGCACAGAACCTGATTTTTTTGCATGAGAAAAGTACATCGCCCCTCCCTTGTCCTTACCACTTTTTACAGAGGGATGATCAAGAGCATCCTATCATACAGCTTGTTTGGAAGCATCACTGCTTCAGACAGGAAGGTGGTGCAGAGAGTGGTGAGAATGGCAGAAAAGATTATTGACAGTTCCCTCCTTTCATCAAGGACATAGTATATAAGCATTGCTGAAGCAGGGTCCTCAAGATTGTCTGGGACACTACACATCCTCTTCACAACCTGTTTTCCTTGTTACCTTCTGGGAGAAGGCTTCATGGTATCCAAAGCAGAATATCTACATTCAGTCACAGTTTTGTTCCATACAGTATTAATCTTATAAACTCTAAAGCTTACTCTTTCTGCTACTCTTCAAGATGGACAGTGATTAATATTTACATGTTATTTATATGTAAGGCTGTATGTTTATACATATGTATGTGTATAGCACGTTTAAATGTGTGTTATGTATGTATACACTTTTGAGAGCAAGCAACAAAATTTTATTTTTAATGTGTGCTACATGATAGATTAAAAATAATTTTGCAAGAATTTATTCATGAGAATCAATGTGGATTTTTACCTAAAAGAAGTTAAAGAACACTGTTAGAAATGTGTTGGACATTTTGTAATATTTGGAACAACTTAATTAATGGATAAAATGGATAAGATCAATTTATACTTTACAGAAAGAACAAATAATTTGAGAAAATCCTATGAAATACAAAAAGGATCAAGGCAGGAATGCCTACTGTCTCCTCTCTTGTTTTTGTTTTTTTTTTGATTCTTGAAATACTGACTAGCAATATAAGACAATATCAGAGGATCAAGGGAATAAAGATTAAAAAAGAAGCTTTCAAGTGAAGAGGTTTTACAGATGACTTGGTGTTGATTCTGGAAGATCCTTTAAAGGGAACTGAAATATTAATGGACAAATTTAAAAAAATATATTGGTAGTAATTAACAATAAACAAAAGAAAAAGATGCTAATATTTTTTTTAAATAAAACAAATTCATGAATAAAATGTATTTTAAGAGTGAAAAGAAGGTAAAGTATCTGGGTATCATTATGATAAATATGAAAATATGTTATTTCAAAATAATTATGTTAAGACATAGAATTAAATTGAGAGAGAGGGAATATACAACCAGCATTGCAAGGTAGATTTGTGTAATAAATATTAGTATGTTGTTTAGAATAATATTTTTGTTTCAGGTAATGCCTGTTTAGATAACTGATGTATGATGTAAACACTGGCAGATGTATATAGCTAAATTTGTGTGGCTGGGGGGAAAAGTCACTGGATCAAAATGAAGTATTACTAGATGTAAAGGAAAGAACAGGATAGGTTTTACCTGTGTTTGAAATTTTATTTTGCAGCTTGATGTTTGGTTTGGATGAAACAATGGATGTTGCTGAGAAATAGAATGTACTTGGAGTTAGAAGCACATAATCTGAAATTTGGGTGGCAAAGATATTTGTCATGGTTAATGTGAATTACAGTAAATCACAATGTTAGATATGTGGAATAGATATTTCTATTCAAATCAACATTCATAAATAGAATAATAATAATAATAATAATAATAATAATAATAATAATAAAATGGCTTTGCAATTCCTATTCTGTGGTCCAGACACACACCCCCAAAAGAAGGACAAAATTGACAAAATTGTGGTTAGTTTTCTTTTACTACTGAAAATTGTTGAGCTTGGGTGCAGAATTCCAGGCTACTGAGTCTTCTGTCTTTTCACCTTTCCTTTTCAGGTAGAGAAGAGGGTGAATGATTTATTGCTGCCAGAGATGTGACACCTTGCACTGGGGAAATAATTTTCACTTCATGTTCTCAGCAGTTTAGATCAGCAGAAATGAAAACAGCCATGGATCATCTTCACATTATTTGTGAGTGATTAGAAAGTATGTAGAAATTCTCTCATACTCAATTGGAAAATGTGGAGGTACTACAGAAGATTTTCCATGTAATGACCAACATTTGGATATTATGTGACATGTTATCTTTATTTTTACTTATTTTTACTTTTAGTTTTAATTTTTATTCTATCTTTTAACCATCTTTTGCAATTTATTTGCAAATCCAGCTCTGTAAATTTGTCATACAATAGAAATTAGCTTTTTATCAAAAGAAGAAGAATTTTTAATGAAGTTCATGTTTGTACAGCTAATATAATAGTTGTATTAAGATGTATGCTTCCTTTATATAGTGCTTTATTACCTTATTTGTCCTTGAATATTTAGCTCAATAGTCAGAGTATTAAAATTTGATAAGATTCAGTAGAATTTTTAAAACCCAGGCTTTCTGTGTTGTGCTCAATAAATAAGGATCTTAGAAAATGTCCAGATACACAAACAAACAAGAAAAAAACAACTAAGAAAAAAGGGAATGGATGGTGGTTTTTCAACCTCTACCCAACTTGATTTATTTCATTTAACCAATGTGGTCAGACACATGGATCTAGAGAATGGTAGAGTATTTGTCTGATGGAGTGGTGTTGCTAGCTTTAAAAATTTGTCTAGTTATCATAAGGCACAAATCTTCTCTATGGAAGTGCTTGCTGTTTAGAATAATATCCTGATATTTAATTAATTATTTAATTGGTATAGCACCAAAACTTAGTAATTTAAAAGAGTTTAAAATATTAAGTAGGCAATAGCAATAAATGTATGAAAGGTAGATCGGTTCATTTTATATTTGCTTGTCTGAAATCTTCTCATCCAGGCACTCCCTAGATGAATGGTAATAAATGGATGGTTTTGCTTTTGATTGCTTTTTCTCTTCTTCTTTTCAATATATTTATTTTTGCATTATTTTCACATATTGACTTTTATTGCTGCATGTTAATAATTTTTACTATTGTTGCAAGCTTGTTTGAGATGTGACTTCACAGCAGTATAAAATCATTAAATAGACAAATAATTTCCTGCTTCCTTTTCCAATAATTTAATTGTCCTGGCAAGCTCATAAATGTCATGATAACATTAATAGAAACTGGCATTATTTGCAAAATAGTTTGCCTTATATTTCATCTATATAATAATTTAGCTTAAATCTGCACCCAACAGAAGAAAGAAAAGTGACATATTTATAAATACAACTCTAGTTTGGAGGGAGCAGAAGAAGGGATGCAACATAAATAACGAAAACCAAATAGTATCTTAAACAGAACACTTCACTTTGTGTTATGGAATATGAACATCAGTAAGAGGGAAAGAGAAAGACATTTGTACTGAAGAAAAAATTATTAAGCTTATACACATAGTAAAGTTTTTTCAGCTGTTGACAGATTGTATTATATATTAATACTAGACATATAAAAACAATGATTAATACACGATTTATGATACATATGCTTCATGCCTGCATAGCAACTATTTAAGCAAATGAATATTCCTAAATATTAAAAAGGAGACACTCTCCCAAAGGGGGAAAAAACTGTTATCTTCCAAATAGAGTCATACACTAGCTTTCTGAAAAGAACATGAACATGAAATTATTCTATGATAATTTGGTAAATAATTCCTATTGTTGGTTGTATCAGAGATGAAATATAACAACATAATCTAGGACCACAAAATAGATAATATGATGTAAATATGCCGTTTCTCATTATGTTATGCCAGGTCCTATGGAGGAAATAAAATAACATAGAACAACAGGGTGGGAAAAAATCTTGAAGGTCTCCAGTCCAAACCCCAGCTCATGCAGGAGACTCCATTGTTCTCACTGCAGCAGAAACAATAGAGGATATTGATTTTTATAGATATCTTGCTGTCGTGATATAGGGTGAAGTGATGTATAATTCAGAACTGATTTTTTTATGATATACTTACTTTTATAAATGATACTGAAGAGAATCCAAGGTAACTCCTACCTTTATTCTCCCCAACATGTATTTATTTATAGCACTTTTCAGCCAATTGTCCAGTGGCTTAAAGAAATAGTTCCTGCTCTAAAACATGCTTATCTAAAAAAGAACTAATATTAAAAAAAAATCATGAACAGAGAGAAAAATGAGGATTCTCCAGGGCCAATTTTTAATCTTTCATTTACTATGAAAATGGTAAATTATTCTAATATCCCATATTAGAAGAGATTCTGACTCTTTTTTCCTTGAAAACATTTTTTTAAATTTCTGACTAAATATAAATTGAATTATCAATTTTCTCACTTCTATGTACATGGTTATTTTCCAGTTAGCTAAAACTACACACACACACACACAACCACACACCCCATCCCTATAAGTTTTCTTAATTCTTCCTGCAACTGCCATTCTTAGCTTCTTGATTTGGGTAAAACGATTCAATACATTTCTCTCCTCAAAGGCTGCTATGCATAGGGTAATTCCAAACCTTGTGGTCATAAGCTGAATTGTAGTTGCCATGCAGTGAACCACAAAGGCTCCTGAGTGAACTAGTAGCTAGCATTTCTTTGCAGCTATGTCTGCTATTGAGAATAAATAAAAAATGCCTCCTCGCAGCATCTTTTCCCCTGATAACTTTAACAAAGAACTAATCCTTCCCAAGTCAATAATTTTTCAAAGTTTCCTAGTTCCTTGGAGTATGATGCTTATTTGATTTCATTTTCAAGTCTAAGAACTTCTCAGAGAACCGGTAGTACCAGCAGGGCTTTTTTTCTGCCGGAACGCGCCGGAACGCCGTTCCGGAACCTTTTTCCCCCCACCTATTT
>JANHFS010017088.1:0-11480 GCA_032467975.1 Trimeresurus albolabris
ACAAGTCCTAAAAGGGCCAAGTTGGAAGACCCCTGAGATAGTTAAACAAAAGCCTCATCGCTGCCCGTTACAGCGTGGAATCAAAGCTGCTGGTTACCCAATCAGCCATCCATCACCGACTTTCATACTCCACGCAAAGGTCTAACATGCTTGTGATAAATCTCAGCAATCCCAAGTGTTGTCTCCATACCTTCAGAGCAAGGATGGCCCCCTTGATGACCTGTGGACTTCAACTCCCAGAATTCCTCAGCCAGCCGTGAAGTCCACAGGGGCCATAGTTACTCACCTCTGCCAACTTGCATGCATACATCACTGCTACAGTAAAGCTTCTAGTGCAGGGGTCTTCCAACTTGGCAATTTTAAACTTGTGGACTTCAAAGGAAGATTTTTGAAGTGTGTATGTGTGTGAGGATCCATGCTCTCTGGGAATGTGTACATCAGTGTGTTAGCTGGCTGAGGAATTCTGGGAGTTGAAGTCCACAAGTCTTAAAGTGGCCAAGTTGGAAGGCCCCTGTTCTAGTGAATTCTAGCTTCTGTTCAATCACGCTACTTCCAAATTTGCCATCAACGGGATTCCACCCATTTCACTGCCGCCACCATCATTTTAGCTTCAACATTTTTTGGCCCTGTGCAGTGGATTGATCTGGGCTTTGAATGTCAAGTAGACACGTCCATCGTTAAGAGTTAATACAAAGCCATTCAGATCATCCAACATTTGGGAGTTGGGCAACTTCACTGGTCTCGTTGAACCTCTGCAAAAGATGTAAACCACACCAATTCTAGCAGAACTGTAAAAATTTCCTCCCATCTAGATTACAATAATCTACCTAACAGAAAGAAGTGAGCTAAAGCTATAGCCTGCCAAATAAGGCAATAAATATCAGTAATGACATACCCACCACACTTGCCAAGGAAGTCATGAAATCTCAAGACTGTCTCAGAATTTTAAGTGGCTGAATCACGAGCCACAGGAATAACAGAATAACAGTGTTGGAAGGGACCTTGGAGGTCATTTAGTTCAACCCCCTGTTCAAGCAGGAGACCTTATACCATTTCTGACAAAGGGCGGTCCAGTCTCTTCTTGAAAGGCTCCAGTGATGAAGCACCCACAACTTCAGAAGGCAAGCCATTCCATTCGTGGTTAAATTATTCCTAAATAGCTCTTTGGTGTGGGCTAACTTGACAGTCCACAGGAGATATCCATGAGCCATCTAAAATTTATCAGAAAGATTAACTGACAAATTTAGGTTGCCCTTCAATTCCACCATAATATTTAAGGAATATGGGCATGGGGCCGCAGTAGTTAAAATGCAGTATTGCAGGCTAATTCTGCTGCCTGCAATTTGGTAGTTCGATCCTCACTGGCTCAAGGTTGACTCAGCCTTCCATCCTTCCGAGGTCGGTAAAAATGAGGACCCAGATTGTTGGGGACAATAGGCTGACTCTGTAAACTGTTTAAGAGAGGGCTGTAAAGCACTGTGAAGTGATATATACGTCTAAGTCAGTGATGGTGAGCCTTTTAGAGGCTGAGTGCCCAAACTGCAACCCAAAAACTACTTATTTATCGCCGGGTGCCAGGTGGGCGTGGCCCACTGGGTGGGTGTGGTTGTCATGGCAGACTGGGTGGGTATGGCCAAGGTGGGCGTGTGTCAACGCTGCAAATACTGTATATTCTTGCTTTGACAATATGCAGAACTGTCTGGTATTTTTATAGTTAAACCAGGCAACAGGGAAAAAGGGAGGAGAATAAGGATAGCCCAGGAAAAAGAAACTGGAAGTAAATCACATCTTCCAAGTTGATTGGAAGATGTGAACTATGAGCCCGACAAAGGGGGGGGAATGCTTAGAATGTATATACGTAACAGAAAAGAAGCCAGACATAAGCATTTCCACGATGCTGCACTGATGTCTCTGTAACCTTAATAAATGCTTTTAGGAAAAAATATGCCTGAACGTCGTTTGAAGTGTTTCGTTAATCAGACACATGTGTCTGATGGTGTGATGCCTCGCAATTGTATCTTGGGCAAGGCTACACTCCAGAGAACTCCAGTGGTTCCTACTTCCGTTTCAAAGAGTGGGGATAGGCTCCTCAAACCGAAGAGTGAAGGTGTCACCAAAGGTCCTGGGGTCGCTCCAGTGGTGGTCCTCCCCAGCGATGGGGAAGGGACACTTGTTCAGGGAAGCCAACCGAGTCACCCTTACAATGGATGCCAGCCTATTCGGCTGGGGAGCGCACCTGCAATCACAGCTAGCACAGGGTCAATGGTCAAAGAAAGACCTAACACACAACATAAACTGGCTAGAGCTCAGAGCCATACACCTGGCCCTCCGTCACTTTCTCAGCGTAGTGGCGCATCGACATGTGCTCATACTCACGGACAACGTGGCGGCCAAAGTGCATGTCAACCGACAAGGAGGCACGCAATCCAGGGCCCTCATGAACGAAGCACAAGCGCTGGGAACCTGGGCAGAGAAAAACCTAAGCTCCATCAAGGCTGAGCACATCTCAGGAGAAGCCAATCGCCAGGCAGACTTCCTGAGCAGGACAACAATAGACCACTCAGAGTGGAGCCTGCACCCTGCTCTCTTCAGAGAGGCAGCAGAGAGATTTGGCCATCCAGTGTTGGACCTGTTTGCCAGTCCAAAGAATACTCAGCTTCCGAGGTTCTTCTCTCGTTTTCCGACACCAGGAGCAGAGAGAGCGGATGCACTCCGAGATCACTGGCCGAAAGGACTGCTGTATGGATTCCCATCTCTTCCTCTGATACAAGCAACCATCAGGAAGATATTGCAGGAACAGGCAGAGGTGATACTCATTGCACCACACTGGCCAAGATGGCCGTGGTTTGCCGATCTCGTAAATCTATCTACATCTCCACCGTGGAGGATTCCACACGATCAAATTTCCCTCAACCAGGGGTCCCTGCTACATCCAGACCCACAATGGCTCCAATTTACCGCCTGGCACTTGAGCGGAGCCTCCTAGAGAGAGACAACTTCTCACAAAGAGTCATTAGGACTCTCCAGGCCTCTAGAAGGCCTACAACTAACAGGATCTATGATTCCACTTGGAAAAATTATTGTGGTTGGTGCAACAGGCAACAACTAGACCCATGCAACATCTCTATCCCAGATATCTTAGACTACCTAGCGGAAGGTCTGGATAGGGGGTTAGCACCCAATACAATTCATAGACAGGTTGCTGCCCTATCAACCATTCTTACCTACGGCAACTCCGAAACTCTAGTCAGACGCCCAGTGGTGCGATCTTTTGTAAAGGGCGCATCTAACAGGCCACCTGTGGTACACAGATACCCCTCCTAGGATATACCTAAGGTCCTACAGGCCATAACCCTACCTCCATTTGAGCCTGTCAGGACCTGTGACCTACAGTACCTGACCCTTAAGGTCGCCTTCTTAGTTGCTGTTACCTCAGCAAGACGCATCTCAGAACTAGCAGCCCTGTCAGTGAAGGAGGACCTTTGTACCTTCCACACGGACAGGGTGGTGTTACGTTTGGACCCCTCCTTCGTACCAAAGGTCAATTCCTTATTCCACAGGGCACAGGAGGTGGTACTACCAAACTTTTGCCCCGAACTGTCCCATGAACTGGAACGCAAGTGGCACACCTTAGACGTTCGCAGAGTTTTAAAACAGTACATCAAGCGAACGGCACCCTTCCGTAAATCGGAAGCACTATTTGTCTAATAAATGTGGGATTTTTAGATTTAAAAAACCCTAAAATAAATACCTTTTGACTTGAAGGTGAGATACAGTTCAAATTTAGTCCAACTCCATGTTGTTTTCAGGGAGTTCCTTTTTTAAACAGAAAGAATGGTGAGAAGGATTGTTGAGATACTGTTGCTGAAAGTGATCTAACCTCTTTTCAGTAACAGCATTCATTGCTTTCTTTTATGTTTCACTAGCAGTGTTTAAAAGAATGAAGAACAGATATGCATTCCTCTGTCTTCCTTATTCCACTTACTCAGTATATTTCAATTGAGTAGCCAGAGCTTCAGGAGGTGACAATTTCTTTGTATAATATTCCAAATTGCAACATTTTTTATTTATTGTTAGTATTTAGTTAATTGATTAGTTACAGTAATATTTGAGTGATCCTAAAAGTTGTGATGATGAGTAAAGTTTTTGCAGTATTACAAAATTGCTTAATATTACCGTAAGTAAAAGAAATAAAGTATTAGAAATAATAGAGTTTAAATTTAGATTTTTTGTTCATTGCTTCTGAATTAAATATAATTTTCTTTTTAGACCTCCTTAGCTACTCGTTTTGTTCACGATACTTTTGGAAAGCAATACAAGCAAACCATAGGACTTGACTTCTTTTTGAAAAGAATAACACTCCCAGGTAAGATGAACTTAGAATACATTATATAAAAACAGGAATAAGAAGGAGAGCATAAGAAAATGTAATGTAATACTTCAGGAATGTGAACAAAACTTTGATGGAATAAGGAGTCCTACCTTGGGCTGGGAGTTGGACTCGAAGACCTCCAAGATCTCTTCCAGCTCTGATTCTATGATTCTATTAACAAGGTTCATTGCTAAATAAGTCTGTATTGTTGCATTATTTTATATTTTGCAAATATAAATCTTTGATTTGGAACATGAATATGTAAATTCAGGAAAAATAGAACTTAAATAACCCTTTTGAACACATTAGGTTCTGAGGGATCCTTGGTGCTCTCTGAGCTTGCTTGTTTTCTTGCAGACATTTCACTACCCTAATTAGGTAACATTATCAGTGCTAGTAAATTTGTGTCAGTTTATGTTCTGGTGTCTTGCCTGTCTGTGTGGGTGGGGTGGTATTAGGGATTTTTTAATTGAGCTGTTTACTAATGGCTCTTTGGCAGTTTCTTGATTGAGGTATTGCTTACTTGATTGTTGGTCTGTAGTTGATCTTGGAGCTAATTTATGTTGATCTGAGTGCTGATCTTGGAGTTAATCTATGCTTATCTGAGTGCTGATTATTGGTAGAAAGATGCTGGAGTCTTTTTTCTCTTTTGGGCTAGTTGATTGTCTCTTTTGCATAGTCTATAGATGTTGTTAATATCTATGTATCTATTGATGGCTGATTTGTCAGAGTACCAGGCTTCTAGAAATTTCCTGGAAGTTTGGGATTTGGACTGGTCTAGGATTGTCATATTTTCTCAGTTGAAACTATGGTTAAATCTTATATGTTATGAAATTAAAGAATTTTTGTCATGCCTTTTGACTGCCAGTTGGTGTTCACGGATGCATTCTGCCAGTTTTCTGCCTGTTTGTCCTACATAGTGGTTGTTGCACTTGTTGCAGTTGTTACATTGTATGTTGTAGATCAGGGCTTTTCAACCGGTGGTATGCGTACCACTGGTGGTACGCGACCACCTGGCTGGTGGTACGTGGCATATAGCCTTCCTCCCCCCCGCGTCGCCTTCCTCCCCCTCCTCCGCTCCTTCCAGCTCACAGGTTTGTGGAAAACATGCTGCAGGCTGCACAAATCCTACCAAACATGGCCTGCAGGGGGCGCTCGAAGAGCGCAGGTGCAGAGCAAGGCCCCGCCCTCCCCAGGGACTCATTGTGCAGCAACCGGATTGACTTCTGCTGGTGCACGCAGGTCAGTGGGATCCGTGTGGCCCTTCCCCTCCCTCTTCTTACTGACGCGCGCTAGGCAAAGCCAACAGAACGCGCCCGCCTGACTCTCTCCCCCTCCCCACTATTTTGCAGCATTTAACCCTTCCCCATTTCCACCACGGCCGGCCTGCCCGCCCGCCAGGTTGAAAAGCCCTGGCTTAAAGTCTGAAACAGCCGGGCTCTTGGCTGACTGATCGCCTTTCTCCCCCCCTCCCATCTTTTCTACAAACCGGGAATCGTGGCTTAGTGGGGGCCTGGAGTGGGTCTTGGGATGCCCGTGCGCCCCTTGGATCAGACAAGCGAGCGGGGCTGATCTCTTCCTATTAGGGAAAGCTGGAGAAGCTAGGAAAAAGTCAATTATTAGAGGGGAGGGAAGTCACTTCTTCATTTAAGGCAGTTTTGGAAAAGTAACTTTTACTGGAAAGGAAAGCAGGTTTTTTCCCCCCTTTTCTTGGATCGCCTTCTTTGCTTGGCCCTCTGTTGCCTGTATTGCAGGCTTAAAGTCTGAAACAGCCGGGCTCTTGGCTGACTGATCGCCTTTCTCTTTTCGGGAGATGCACCTTTGCAGTGGGTTTCCCCTTCCGTTAATTATCAGAGGTTTGAAAGGCAAGCTGCTCCCACAGCGTAAAAGTAGAGGGCCCAAACGGCGAGAGCTCTCTGACTCTCTGCTTCAGGGGAAAAATGACTGGGAGAAGTAGCCGGTTCTAACATACGTGCCTGAAAATGGGAGGTGAACCGGCCACATCCCCACCCTGCCTGTGCGCTGTCCTCTGCCTCTGCGTGCACAGGCAGGGCCGTGATGTGTTGCTGCCTGCCAAAACCAGGCTGGGGTCTAGGCAGCGTAGCACAGGACAAAGGAACGAGGAAGGAAGGGAGGAAGGAAGGGGCAATGGGAGCTGCAGCCTTCCAGTCCCGTGAGCATCTTTCGGCTGTGCTCCAGGCCTCGTATTCATCAGCTGTTCGGCGGCCGAGAGACAGAGCCTTTCAGCTTTAGGCCGCTCCATTGGCCCTTGCCTCCCTGTCTCGGCCTCCCGCCCATCAGCTATTCGGCGGCTAAGAGTAGGAGCCGCTCAGCTGTTGGTCGGGACACATCCACACTGCCAGGTAGAAGGGCCCTGGCTGCTGGTCTCCTTTGCCGCCCCGCATGTCGTCCTGGACCCCTCCCCCCGCCCGTTCATATCAAGCCCGCGGGGGCTTGACAGGGAGAGAGGGAGGGAAGGAGGGACAAATAGGGAGGTGAAGGAAAGGAAGGAAAGGACAATGGGAAAGAGGGAGGGAAGGAGGAAGGAACAAAGGGGGAGGAAACGAAGGAAAGAAGGAAGGAAGGGACAATGGGAGAGAGGGAGGGAAGGAGGAAGGGACAAAGGGAGATGAAGGAAAGAAGGAAGGAAGGGACAATGGGAGAGGGAAGGAGGAAGGGACAAAGGTGAAGCAAAGAAAGGAAAGAAGGAAGGGACAATGGGAAAGGGAGGGAAGGAGGAAGGGACAAAGGGAGATGAAGGAAAGGAAGGAAAGAAGGAAGGAAGAGACAATAGAGAGGGAGGGAAAAAGGAATGGACAAAGGGGGAGGTGAAGGAAAGAAGGAAGGAAGGGACAATGGGAAAGGGAGGGAAGGAGGAAGGGACAAAGGGAGATGAAGGAAAGGAAGGAAAGAAGGGAGGGACAATGGGAGAGAAGGGAGGGAAGGAAGGCAGGCGCCCACCCCAGTCGCATCCCCCTCCACCAGAGTCCCATGGATTCCCCCCCACAGGCACCTTGCAATCTGAGTGATCAGCTGGCCATGCCTCCCGCCATTGATCACATGACCCTGGGACACTGTGAACATCGTAAGTATGAATCAGTTGCCAAGCATCCGAATGTAAATCATAAGACCTTGGGGATGCTGCAACAGTCATAAGTGTGAAAAATGGTCATAAGTAGCTTGTAACTTCAAACAGTCACTAAGCAAATTGTTGTAAGTCGAGGACTACCTGTACTTTCTCATTTTTCCCCTTTTTGTGGGGGGGGGTCAAGTTTTTGATACCTTGCTGGGCGAGTGGTGGTACTCGGATATTGCCTTATCCAAAAAGTGGTACAATGGGTGAAAAGGTTGAAAAGCCCTGTTCTATACGTCTCGTTTCAAACCCAGCCACCAAAATTGTCAATGAACCAGATGCCGTGCTTTTAAATATCCAAAGTGTCCAGCTTGCTTCACATCGTGACCGTGCTGGAGAGCGTTAAGGCGGAGGGTTTCAGGCAAATACAACTTCCCCCTTTTGTAAGCCAAACCGTCCCTGCACATCAAGGAGGTTTGATTTTCTTTGAACCATCAATCGTTGAGTTCCTGTTTTAATTTCCTCGCCCCAGGGTCATCGGCGTTAGTTGAGAAGCAGCTTGCGGTGTAGATATAATTGCTTCATTAACCTCTTCACGCTGGCTCTTATATTGAGGTAATCGGGATAAAGCGTCAGCTAAAAAGTCCCCCCCCCAGGTATGTACTTCAGGGTGAAGTTAAATCGGTTAAAGTATTGAGCCCACCGTACTTGCTTCGGGGACAGCTTGCGGGGAGTTTTCAGTGCCTCTAGGTTTTTGTGATCAGTCCATACGTCAAAAGGCACCTTGCTCCCTTCTAGGTAGTGTCGCCAGTTTAATAGAGCCCAACGAATTGCGAAGGCTTCCTTCTCCCATACTGCTCACCTTCTCTAGCAGTCAGTGAACTTTTTCGAGGTGTAGGCACAGGGCTGTAGGACTCCCTCATGGTTCTTTTGCAATAACACAGCTCTGACGGCCACAGTTTGGCATTCAGCAGTTTCTTTAGTACTTCTCGCACTAGTTTTAGGTGGTCAGCCATATTCGTGCTGTATATCAGGATGTCGTCAAGATACACCAAAACTCCTTTGTATAAATGATCATGTAGTACCTGGTTGATCAGCTGCATGAAGACAGCTGGAGCCCTCTGTAGTCCAAACAGCATGACTTTAAATTGGTAGCTCCCCATGGGACAGTTAAAAGCAGTTTTCCATTCATCTCCTTTTCTTATTCTTACTTGGTAATATGCCTCTCTTAGGTCCAATTTAGTGAAGACTCTCCCCTTCGCCAGGTGTGTTAGTAGGTCCTTCAGGAGGGGGAGGGGTACTTGTTTTCTACACTCACTGCGTTTAACCCTTTATAGTCTATGCAGAGATGAAGTGATCCGTCTTTCTTCTCTTTAAATAACACTGGAGCTCCCACCTGAGATTTGGCCGGCTCAAGAAAACCTTGCTAGGTTGTTGTTCACATACTGCTGCAGTTCATCCATTTCGAGGTGGGTCATGGCATACATCCTCGGCCGTGGGAATTTAGCTCCCAGTAACAGTTCAATGGTGCAGTCATTGGGCTGATGGGGAGGCAGGATGTCACATTCTTTCTCACTAAACACCTCCGCTAGATCCCGGTATTCACTGGGGATGAGTGGCTCACCTGGTTGAGACAGGGTGGCTATCTTTGCTAACTCGGAAGGAGGCCTAGACTCCCCAGTAACGTCGGCCGAATTAAGGGGGGGCTTGGGCCCTATAGGTAATCTCACAGTTCTCATCCCCTTTTCCCACCAAATAAATGATTTGTCAACGCTGCAAATACTGTATATTCTTGCTTTAACAATATGCAGAACTGTCTGGTATTTTTATAGTTAAATCAGGCAACAGTGAAAGCCCGGGGAAAAGAAACCGGAAGTAAATCACATCTTCCAAGTTAATTGGAAGATGTGAACCATGACCCCAAAACAGAGGCAGGGAAAAATGCTTGGAATGTATGTACAACGGAAAAGGATCCAGATCAATTATTAGGAATTGTATTTAAGGAAGGAGGATTCTGGCTGGTACCCCAAACTGCTTCAGGGTGGTCCAAGAGGGGGTAGGGAAGTAGGTTGGTAGCTGGATGGAGGAGTGGTAGAGAGCTCAGAGGAGGAGGAAGGTGTGGTAGGTGATAGAAGGGGAAGCGGGGAAGGGACAGCCAGAGACCTCTGAAAAAATATTCTGTTTTAAGATATTGTTGTATTATGTCATTAACGCATCATATTTGTGTTATATATTGCTGTAATTGAAAATCAATAAAAAATTTACTAAAAAAAAGGAAAATAATAAATTTAGTTTTGTGTTTGTGATTCCCAGAATTTCAGTTAATAATTATAAAAAAAATGCTGTTTGTTACTTTAATATTTTTTTAAATTAATTAAAAAAACCACTGAGATTTCTTTAAGTGGTAAAAATGGACTTCTAGTTATAATAAATGTGTTTTTCCCCTTTTCTCTTTGCTGTTGAGTGTATGGGAAAGTGGGTGAGTGTGTATAAGTGTTGTGGTTGAGAATAGGATGAACGCTTAAAGATACATTTGAACCAGAGACCAGAAAACCTTTCTGTTGAAGCTTCTTTTTTTCCTTATTGACAGAACAGAGGAAAAGGATGGGCCTAAAGAAGGGAAGATTCCCTCCTTTTGATTTTATATAAATTGATGCATGCAAGGGATTGGGAATCGAAGCAAGTTAAATGATTTGTTCTTCTGTTTTTTCTATTATTTAGCCAGAATCAGCTTTCTTGCAATTAAACTTATTTGTCCAGTTCTGATGCTTATTTGTACATTTTATTAAGAATATTTTTCAGATTAAAAGATAAATCCAAAGGGGGAAAAAAAGAAAAAAGTGCAGGAAACAAAAGTGAGAAAGATAGAAAGAAAAACAGAAGTCAAGAAATAAATAACTTTCAATCTTCCTTTCAGTAGCTTGTCACCCCTCTTGTCTCCTAGATGTCATATAAATCCCTTCAGTCCACACCTTTTTCAAACAACAAATCCATTAATCGTCATTTCATTGTTTCTTTCTTCAGCAAAAAGTACATAAAAGGTTTTCAGTCTTTCATAAAAGTTTTTTTCCCTCCTTCAATAAATAATTATTTTTATATATACACACATAGACGCACAATAACAAATACACATATACACAGGGTTTTCAACTATTATATAAGCCAAATTATTCTCCAAATTATTCTCCAAATTATTCTCCAAATTATTCTCCAAAGTGCCTGAAGGCAGGACAAGAAGCAATGGATGGAAATCAAGGAAAGAAGTAACCTAGAACTAAGGAGAAATTTTTTGACAGTTAGAACAATTAACCAGTGGAACAACCTGCCTCCAGGGGCAGTGAATGCTCCAACTCTGGAAGTTTTTAAGAAGAGACTGGACAGCCAATTGTCTGAAATGGTATATGGTTTCCCGCCTGAGCAGGGGGTTGGACTAGATGACCTCCAAGGTCCCTTCCAATATCATCATCATCATCATTATTATTATCTGCAAATGTTCACTTTCACCTCACCTCATCTGGTCTTCTTTCTCTATTAAGACTCGATAAATAACTTGTGTTCCCCCTTTAGTCAATTCTCCTGTAATGATAATTAGTGCTGCTTTTGATCTGTATATCGATTTTATATTTCCCAAGCCCATATTTTCCAAAATTTTAAACAAAAAACCCCCAGCTCATACTGTCAAATGCTACCTTCACATCAAGAAATATCAGCACAGCTTGTTTTTTTTATTATGCTGTTCTAAATATTCTAGAATATGTAGAACATTTCTTATATTAAATATTTTAGTTCTATGCCCAGAGCAATACCTATTAATTGGATGACATGGCAACTCCCTCAATCTGAATGGATCACTGCAGAAATTCCCGTGTTTTTTTCCCAGTTCAGTTAATAGGAACTTAATAACGTTCAGTTTCACATAATAACGTTCAGTTTCAGTTCAGAAGGTGTACAGCAGGGGTCTTCAAACTTGGCCCTTTTATGACTTGTGGATTTCAACTCCCAGAATTCCTCAGCCAGTGTGCCAGGCTGAGGAAT
>JANHFS010017169.1:0-11475 GCA_032467975.1 Trimeresurus albolabris
GAAAGGACCTGTATATAAATAGCCCTTCCAGCACTGATGATGTTGCCTAGTTGGGTCATGAAACGTCTGCAAGGAAACCACCCAGCTCAGAGATCACCCAGGACCCCACAGTCCTCCTCTAACACTGATGATATTCCCTAGTTGGGTGATGAAACGTCTTCAAGAAAAGCACCCAGCTCATAGAGCACCAAGGACTCCACAATCCTCCTCCTCCTCCTCCTCCTCCTCCTCCTCCTCCTCCTACTCCTACTACTACTACTACTACTACTACTACTACTACTACTCTCCCCTGCAAACCTCACTCCCTTCTAGTATTGATGATGTGACCTAGTTAGTTATTGAAATGTCTGCAAGAAAAACTCTAAGCTCAGAGACCACCAAGGTCCCCTCTGCTAAAATTAGATGACATTTAAGCTTAGTAGATTATTAGATTTGAGCCCAAATGAGGCTTTTTATACATGTCAAGTTTTATGTTTTTAATGTCTGCACTTATACTTTACGCATCAGAATGTGGGGTTTTCTTTGCATCCATGTGCAGGCACCCTACACGCGTGTATTATAAAGTATAACGATTTGACAGGGATGCTCGGAAGCAATAATTCCGTATTTAGGGGTTGAGTGCTTCGGAGCATGGAGGCTCTACAGATTTGCTGGGGATCGCTGGGATTTTTGTGTCAACGCGAAAATGTGTCCCTTGAACTTTCTATTCTCCGTATGGGCTACTTTGCCCGCAACGTGCTTGCAGGGTGTGTCGTTGTGCATGTTTTTTGTTTCCCAACAATTTTTTCCTCCCTTCCATTCCAGAGTTCCTGCTATTCCAAGCTGGAGAAAGCGGATATTTTGGAGATGACCGTTCAGTTTCTCAAGGACCTTCCAACGTCTTGTGACACGCTTCCCGGTGAGTGTGACAAGGCTTGTGTGTGCAGACATTTGTCACGTGAGTTTTGCCCCATTTTACAACCTTCTCCGGGACGCTGCAACCGTCGTAAGTACAAGTCAGTTGCCGAGCGTCTGGATTTGGATCACATGACCATCAGGCCATGAATCAGTGTCGTTGTGACTTTGAACGGTCACTAGACAAAATGTTGTGAGTCCAGCACTTCACCAGGGCAGTGATTCATTTAACAACAGCCCTAAATCCCCCTTTTTTTCCCCAGTCACTAAATGAACTGTTAAGTTGAGGACTAGCTGCATGGGGGATTCAGGGAATAAATTTGAGTTTCTCTTTCCCACAGGCTCGGTGGACGGCTACGGCGAAGGCTACCACGCCTGCCTGTCCCACTTTGCAACGCTGATCCCCAAGTACGACCTGCTGAGCCCGGATGCGTGCCACCAGCTCTTGGCCCGGCTCCAGCAGAGCTTCAAGGATTGCCCTTGGCATCGCAACTGCACACACTCGGCAAAAGACTTGGCCGCCACGCAGCGGGCGGAGACACCCCTGTGCCCTGCCAGGCGGGACCCGGGAAACTTCTGGGGGGGCTCCCAGCCCGCCCAGCCTCCCCCCCTGTGGAGACCCTGGTAAAGGAAGGAAAATTTCGCCCGGCCCAGTTTGGGACTTATTTATAGTTCTCCCATCCCTCCCTCGGATAAAAATTTCTATGTGCCAGGAGTGTGGAAGATGGCTCTGCCTGAGTGCCCGTTCTGAGTGCCTGTTCGGCCTCGACTCCTCTCTATCTTTCATTCTTTTCAGGGCACTCAGTTTGTTTTTTCTCTTTTTTTTAGAAGCGAAAACTTGTGGGTCGGTTTTTGTGGTTAACTAAATTCAGAATGAAAATCTGGTGTTTTGTTTGATTTAGATTTGGCGATTGGAATTTGGGAGAAAGTCATTTTACATGCAGGCACTTTTGACCTCATTCACTGCTTTGGGGCCAGAAACTTCTCTCTCTCTTTTCTATCCTTTCTCTCTCTCTCTTTCTCTGTCTCTTTTCTCTCTCTGTCTCTTATCTTTTCTCTTTCTCTTTTCTTTCTCTCTTTCTCTGTCTCTTTTCTCTCTCTCTTATCTTTTTTCTTTCTCTTTCTCTGTCTCTTATCTTTTTTCTTTCTCTTTCTCTCTCTCTTCTTTCTCTCTCTGTCTCTTTTCTCTCACTGTCTCTTATCTTTTTTCTTTCTTTTTCTCTCTCTTTTCTTTCTCTCTTTCTCTGTCTCTTTTCTCTCTCTGTCTCTTATCTTTTTTCTCTCTTTCTCTCTCTTTTCTTTCTTTCTTTGCCCCCTCTCTTTCTCTTAATCTGTTTCTCTGTCTCTCTCTTCTCTCTCTCTGTCTCTTATCTTTTTTCTTTCTTTCTCTGCCCCTCTTTCTGTCTCTTTCGCGCTCTCTCTCTTTCTGCCTCTTTTTTTCTTTCTCTCTCTCTCTCTCTGTCTCCCTCTCTCTCATTTTAACCCCAAAACCTCGTTTGTGGTTACTACACAAGAGGGCTACAGGCCAGTAAACCTCCCTGGGAGCTGCCTTACAGGAAATCCTTGACTTGTAACCATTCGTTTAACGACCAAAGTGACATTGGCGCTGACTGACAGCCAGTCCTCCCAGCTGTGACCACTGCAACATTCCCACGGTCACATGATCGGATTTCAGGCGCTTGTCAACCGGTGTGTACTTACAACGGTCCCAGCGTCCCGGGATCGCGTGGCCGCCATTTGCAATATTCCCAGCTGGCTTCCGATGACCAAAGTTGATGGGGAGAGCTGGTTTTACTTAACGTCTGTGTGATTCGCTTAAGAACCGTGGCAAAAATTTCATAAAATCGGGCGACACTCTTTAACAGCCTTGCTTAGCGAATAAAATTCTGATCCCAATTGTGGTTATAATTCGAGGATTGCCCCGTATCGTTCTCCCTAGTTTGTAACTTGCACAATTGGCACATGCGCGTGCCAAAGACCGAACAGCACTTTAATCCCATATATATATATATACGAGTCCATTTTGATACTCAATAAAAATGTCTGAATTGATTTTAAAGCCCGTGTCAATTATTTACTGCTTTAAATCTGATTTTTTCCCCCCCAGGAAGACAAAGGTGGTGTTGAGAACATTATGTTTAAAAATATTGGTGGTTCCCGTTAGTTTTTGGATATCTAAACATATGTTTTTAATGGGATTTTTTTTTACGTCTGAGTGTATTTTTTGTGTCAGGTGTCGCTTATTCCCGGGGCACAAAAAGCTTTTATGATCCACCCAGAATTATTCTTTAGAAGAAGAAGAAAAAAAAACTTTTCAAAAGTTGAGAGGAAGGGAGAAATCAGCTGGAATTTAGCCAGATTTCACGTCTAAATAGTTTTTTTTTTAAAGAGTTAAAAGGATAAATGAAAGGCAGAAGGAATTCTGTGGTTGGTTTTCTGCTTCGTTTTCTTTAAGCCAGTAAATCAGAATTGAACCGAATTAATCTAGAGATTTTTCGCTGGAGTGGGGGAAGGAGCGACTTCAGGAAATGTTTATTAAAAATTGAAGGCACAGATAAATCTGATAAATATTTTATTTTTAAAAAAGAGGAAAAGTAGAAGCGAAGGGGGTCTCTTTGCTTTCGTTTCTCTGCCTTAAGGGGATCAACCTAGCAAGATTTCAAGAGTTTAATGGTTTGCATGGCAAGGATGGGCTTTTGTCAGATGAGCTGCCCCTGAAGCTGGAGGCTCTGTGGAGCTCTCCTGATTTAAAATGGCCAACTTACGACCGTTTCTTCGGCGAAAGTTTGAAATCTTACAAGTTTGAAAAAGCCCAGCAGATTGATTTAGTGGAAACCCCGACCTATTTTGCAGAGCCAAGGCGTTCGTCTCTCCCTCTCCACACCTTCCCTGCCGCCAGGACTTCTGACAGCCAGTTATCAAGGCATGTGTCGGGCAGTTCCGCAGGCGCTCTGTGAATTTTCGGACGCCACCCTCCTTCTGCATACCGTGCCGCCCGTCACCTCTTTCCAGCAACAGCCTGTAATTGCATTTTGATGGCTCATTTGGGAGGTTTCAAAGGCAGACAGGTAATGAATTGCCTCCGGCAGAGAACCGCACCCCCCTCTCTCTCCCTCCCTCCCTCTCTCTCTCTCTCTCTCTTCTCTCTCTCTCTCCCTCTCTCTATTTCTCTCTCTCTCTCCCCCTCTCTATTTCTTTCTCTAGTCTTTTGTCTATCTATATCTATCTTGTCTTCATCTCTAGCTCTCTCTTCTTCTCTCTTCCTCTCTCTCTCTTGTCTATTTGTCTGTTTATATCTATCCTGTCTTCATCTCTCTCTCTATCTCTCTATCTCTCTCTTCCTCTCTCTCACATCTATATCAATCCTCTCTTCATCTCTAGCTCTCTTCCTCTCTCCCTCCCTTTCTCTCTCTATTTCTCTCTCTAGTCTATTTGTCTATCTATATCTATCTATCTATCTATCCTGTCTTCATCTCTCTCTCTTTTTTTTCTCTCTCTCTCTCTCACATCTATCTATATCTACATTAAAAAAAACACAAATTAGATCATCTTTTCCATGCGAGGATTCCATTTGAACTCAGGACCACTTTGCATTTCAGGCACAAATCTGATTTTGGGGGGAATTTTCCCACCCTCTCAACAGGACTCTTTGCAGCCAGAAAAAATTTTCCTGGGTGAATTTCGGGGCTGACCCAGCATATTTTAAGTACCTTTCAGAAAACCTGGTGAACCCAGCCAGGGGACGTTTCAAACGAGTTGCAGACCCGGTTCCTGTTAATTGGGACACCCAGGGATGACTGCAGCCAAATGACAGGTGCGATTAAAACACCCAGAATATATATATATATATATATATTTCTCCCATGTAAATTCGTCGCCAAGTTTAGCAGTAAGGAAGACAGTCGCAATTGTCTAATTACTGGCTGGGAACTCTGGGCTGACGCAAACACATTTCCCAAATCCAGAAAGCCGGCAGCCGAACCTGTTGAAAAGGATTCGAAAATTAAAACTTAAAAGGTGCCTCTCTTAACCCCGAAGGGTCCTCGGCTTAAGCAGCGATACTCGGCAAGGATTTGAGCAAAGCCCTTTCGGCTGCGGCAATTTTTGATTTGTGGAATTTGCCACGTCTGAGTTTAGAGGCCAGAGGAGGTTTTGGCGACTGTGGCTCAGGATGCTTAGAGAGAGAAGAGAGACAGAATGGGAGGGATGGATAGGTAGATGGATGGATAGATGAATGGATGGATAAAGATGATAGATGATATATCGATATAGGTAGTTGAGTGAGATAGATAGATAGATAGATAGATAGATAGATAATAGACAAACAGGTAGATGATGGATAGATAGATATGGAGAGAAAGAGAGATGGATAGAAGATGAATGGATAGATAGGTAGATAAAATAGATGATAGAGAAAGAGAGAGGTGGATAGTTGACTAGATGGATGGACGGACAGACAGACAGACAGACAGACAGACAGATAGATAGATGCATACATAGATACATAAATACATAGATACATAGCTAGATAAACAGATAGGTGATGGATGGATAAATAGGTAGACAGAGAGAGAATGAAAGAGAGAGATAGATAGATAGAGATAGATGATGATAGATGATAGATAGATAGATAGATAGATGATGATAGATAGATAGAGATAGATAGATGATGATAGATGATAGATAGATAGATAGATGATGATAGATGATAGATAGAGATAGATAGATGATGATAGATGATAGATAGATGATGATAGATGATAGATAGAGATAGATAGATGATGATAGATGATAGATAGAGATAGATAGATGATGATAGATGATAGATAGATAGATAGATGATGATAGATGATAGATAGATAGAGATAGATAGATAGATGATGATAGATGATAGATAGATAGATAGATAGATAGATAGATAGATAGATAAACAGACAGACAGACAGACAGACAGACAAACAGATAGATTGATAGATGCATACATGCACACATACATAGATACATAGACAAATGATAGATAAACAGATAGGACAGATGATGGATGGATAGACAGGAAGACAAACAGAGAGAGAGACAATGAAAGACAGAGAAAGAGATAGATAGATAGATAGATAGATAGATAAACAGACAGATAGACAGAGAGGGTCTCAGAAGGGACCCTCCCTAGTTTCCTGGGCCGTGGGGGGTGGGGGGAGGGAAAGAGGCACTTTGAGACTTTCTATCCATGGAAGCTTCCAATAAAAACTGGGTTTCCACTCCCGGCTGAGGCTTCTTATCTGATCCACCTGGCAAGGCAGACAATCGGATCGCAGTTTCTCTTCTTCAGCTGCTGAGAACCTGCCAGACTGTCAAGTGGAAAGGGCCTTAGATCCCCCCTCAGGGCAGGGAGAAGAATCTCGGTGGCCTCTGGTTGACGCCTTTCTGTTTCTTCACCTCAGCGCCTGGAAAATACCTGAGTCTTTCTTTCAGGCTGCCGCGAGTTTCTTCCTTCAGCAAAGAAAAAAAACAAAACCCTGTGACTTTTTTTTTTAGGGCTGGCATTTTCATGAACCTCCCCAGGGAATCATCCTGTAAAGTTTTTTAAAAGTTCTTAAAAAGTGTTCAAAAAGCTTTTAGAAAGTTTTTAGAAAGTTTTAAAAAAGTTTTAAAAAAGTTTTTGGAAAGTTTAAAAAAAAGCTTTTGAAAGTTTCTTTAAAAAGTTTAACATTCCAAAGAAAGTGTTTTAGAGTTTTAAAGTTGGAGCTTTAAAGTTAGAGTTTTCAAGAAGTTTTAAAAGTTTTCAAAAGTTTTAATGTTTTTTTTTCAAAAGTTCTAAAGACTTTAAAAAGGTTTCAAGTTTTTTAAAAAGTTTTTTACAGTTTTCTTTAAAAAGTCTTTTTTTAAAAAAGATTTTTTTAAAAAAAGGTTTCAGGAAGAGTAAATTTTCAAAAACCAAGCAAATCTTTCTCCCAGCAAATTGTACAGCAGCCATTCTCAAACTTGGCCACTTTGCAGGGGGGGGGGTGGACTTCAACTCCCAGAATTCCCTCCCAGCAGAGTTGACGTCCACCCAATACAATTAAATGCAATTTTTAAATCCACAGAAATTGCACTAATCCAATTCCTGGGCATTTAAAAGACCCACAGCGATAAAGTCGGCTTTGCAAACATCGTTCGAAATTTGAACAGTCATTAAATGAGGACGTTGCAAGTCGAGGGTGGGGGCAGAGGGGGGCTGGACTAGAAGACCTCCAAGGTCCCTTCCCATGCTTCTATGCTCGCACATCAACCCAGCCTGGATGGTAGCATCTCCTTGTGGTTTTGCTTTTTTCCCTGACCTTGGGGAAACTGAGTCACGTGCCCGTGCCGCAGCACGCAAGCCAGCCAGCCGCCCGGACTTGTTCCACACAAACCCCATGCTCGGTTCAGCCACCCACATGGCTCGCGGCGGGGTGAATAAGCAGTTTCGCTGAGTGGTTACAGAGAGCGGGCGAGGCCTCCTCCTCCGCGCCCTGGGGAACCTGGCACCCGACAGCCGAGTGCTGCTGCTGGAAAAGCGTGGGAAAACGGCCCTTTTTGCCCTCCCTGGGGCTGGGCGGAGGCCTCGCTGCGGTGGCCCCGGGCAAGTGATGTGCTTGGCATTCCTGGGAGAGAGTTATGGGGCTCCTGTCCAGGGCCTCGGGCACCCCGCTCGGGAAAGGGATTTTCCGACAGCTGAGAGGGGGGGGTGAGCTGAGCAATCCATGCAATTGTTTGCACAGTTTCTCTGTTTCTTGGTGTTTTTTTTTTGTTTTGTTTTGCAGGCCCCTGGGGTGGTGGGTGAGTGGAAAATGAGAATTTAAAAAAAAGGGAAGATCGGCACTCGAACCCGGCCACATTTTTGCCCTCGGTTAATTATCTCTCCTGAAATTAGCCCCCCCCCAAAAAACATCCTAGCAGAGAGTTTGGTTTCGCCTGTTTTGGGGTGTTCGGTTCTGATTCTCCAACTGGAGAGGGCAGAACGAAAATCCACAAGGCTGGTTCGATTCTTCGAAGCATGAAGAAAGGAAAGAGGGAAAAGAGCGACAGAAGGAAGAGAGGAGGGAAGGGGGAGAGAGGAAGGGAGAGGAAGGGAAATAGGAAGGCAGGAAGGAAAAGAGGGATAGAAGGGGAGGGAGTGCAAAACGAAGGAATGTAAAAAAGAATGGAACGAAGAAAGAAGAGAATTGACATCCCCAAATGACTGAAAGGGGAAACTGAAACGAAGAGATTTGCAAGCACAAACAAACCAGGGTTTTTTGCCCCCTCCTTCTGCCTCTTTCCCTCCTGCCCCCCCCCAAAGAACTGCTGCCCATCCCAAGCTGGATGCAGGGCTCCCCCCCCCGCCGCCCCGTGGCTGCCCTGGGCGCCAGCTGGTTCCCACCGGAGGCCGGGGCAGGTATGCGCCCTGCAGCCTGAGAACGTCTCCCCAGCCCGGCGGGCAAGGGCAGGCTCCCAGTTTCGATCTGGCTGCAGCCCAGCAGGTGCTATGAGTCACCCGGGCTTCCTCCGGCTTCCCCACCCGTCTCGGGGCAGTGTGGCAATTCCCACTTGGCCCGGTTGCCAAAGAGGCGAGAGACGTGGGAATTAGCAGGCTGCGGCTTGGCAGCGTGCGTTGCTCGGGCACGAGGGGGGTAGAGAGTAGAGGAGAACGCCTGGGGCAGGAGGAGGAAAGCCGGCCTGCAGTTTTGGGGAAACGGCCTCTAGTTTCTCCCGGGACCTTGGGAGGAATTGCATCCCTGCACAATCCTTGATTGTGCGAAACCAAACGTCCCTTTTGCCAGTTCGGTCTTCCCATGGGGTGTCCTTTTGCAAACAATTGGGGGGGGGCTCAGGGTGCAGGATGGAAGGCACTGTGTCCTCGCCTCCCCCCCAGGCTGACAGTAGCCTCCTTGATTGATTGACGCTCATCCTTCACCCGAAAGTCCAAAGAAATCCTCAACCTCAGTAGGGAGAATAAAGTGGAAAAACGGAAGCTATTGTAAAACTCCACCGAGCTAAAGGGGAAATCTTCACTGGATAAAGTTAGTTTATTTGGGGTTCAGCAAGCCCTGGGTTCCAATCAAGCCCACGGATGGCCCTTGAGGGAGTCTTTCATCTCAAATAAATACAAGATGATAGATAGATAGATAGATAGATAGAGAGAGAGAGAGAGAGAGAGAGAGAGAGAGAGAGAGAGATACACTATATATAGAGATACACAGAAGAATATAGATATAGATATAGATAGATATTAAATAGGAATTAGAAAGAGAAGATAGATATTAAATAGAAATTAGATAGGTAGGTAGGTAGGTAGGTAGGTAGGTAGGTAGGTAGGTAGGTAGATAGATAGATAGATAGATAGATTAGAGAGACAGACAAACAGGAGAGATGATAGACAGACAGACAGAGGACAGAAGTCTTGGCTCAGAAGCTTCAATCAAAGGAAATATCACACACGAGGTGTGCACTTCGGGGTTGGTCTAGATGACCTCCGGGGTCCCTGCATCTTCTTCAAAACGAACGGAAGAACAGGGTGGTCTCGTGCCCTTCAAGTGCCTCCCCTGCAGGGCTTCTCATTCCTCTCCCTGCAGGGATCTAATTCCTCTCCGGGAATCAGACCGCGGGATCTGACCTTGGATGGTCCTTGACCGGGGAAGCTGGTCGGCCCCCAAACACTTTTGGCTTCCCTGCAACGCTTTTGGTGGTGACAGCAGATGACGAGAGCCGAACACAGCTTGGGAGCCCCTCCGAGCGGGGAAGGAACCCCCCCCCTTCTCAGTCCATGTGGGAGGCTGCCTTCGGTCCCTTTGCAAGACGCTTGCTCAACTGCCTTGTTTTTAATTTTTAGATTCAGGGGAGGGGGCTGTCTCTTGTTCTAGGGAGGATATTCACATTGACCCACAAGGATTTAGCCAGTAGAATTTATTTGGGGTGTGTGTGTGTTTTTTAACCCCTAACTCCTTGAAGAGATGTTTATTTGTCATTTTAGTCCCGGGCTGGCCAGCTCCAAGAAGCAGAGCTTTTGAGCAGAAGTGGGGAATCTCCTGGACCAAAGGAAGCGGAAAAGCAGAAATTAAAAGTAAGCGTTGGTGACGTTTTTTTCCCCAGTGCCCAGAAGCCCCTCCGGCCTTTTGCTCCGCCACGCAGGCCTCCTCGGTGGGCGCTGGGCTGAGATGAGATGAGGGCGTTTTTATCCTGCCTTCCTGCTTGTTTTTATAAATAGCTCCAGGCGGCAGCGAATGGGCTGGGTGGAGGCCAAAAGGGGAGAAGAGAAGGGGATCGTGGCTAAGGAGGGGGGAAAAAGATTTGCGAATCTTTGTTTAGGTTTTGCAAAGCTAAAATTGCAAACATAATAGGATCCTTCCTTCCTTCCCTCCTTCTTTCTATCCCTCTTTTCTTTCTTCTTTCTTCTCCCTCTTCTATTCCCTCTCCCTCCCTCTTTTCATTTGGTCTCCCTTTTTTCCTTCCTTCCTTCCTTCTATCCCTCTTCTTTCTTCCTCCCTTCCTCCTTCTCCTTCTATCCCTCCCTTCATTTTGTCTTCCTTCCTTTCTTCCTCCCTCCCTCCTCTCCTTTCTTCCTTCCCTCCCTTCTTCTATCCCTCTTTTCTTTCTTCCTCCCTTCCTCCTCCCTTCTATCCCTTTCCCCTCCCTCCCTTCACTGTCTTCCTTCCTTTCTTTCTCCCTCCTTTCCTCTTCTCCTCTCATTCCCTCCCTCCTTCCCTCCCTTTTCTTTCTTCTTCCCTTCCTCCTTCTCCCACGTCTATATTCTCCTTCCTTCCTTCCTTCCTTCCTTCCTTCCTTCCTTCCTTCCTTCCTTCCTTCCTATTACAGCTAGTCCTTAACTTGCGACCACAATGGAGCTGCAAAACGGTCCCTAAATGAACCGTTGTGAGTCGAGGATTACCTGTACTTGTGTATAAAGTTGTATGACTCTCATGTATCACGTGTCCCGGTTCCCGTATCTTCCATAAGTAGAAAGGGGGGGAGGGGGCAACAAATGAAGCCCCTTTTACGGAGGGACGGGAAGTTCACCGATAGCAACCGGGACAAATAAGAATAAACCGGAGCTCGCAGACATAAACAGTCCACAAATACCCCTGTGCTTTGCAACAAGCTATAAATAAACCTGGGTTATATGTTTGTCTGTCTGGGAGATGCCAAAATGCAGAGATAATCCTTTGCTCGTAGGCGCCAAGTTTACAGCTGTGCTTGGGCACAAAAGACACAAACGAAACAACGGAAAACTTTTGTGAGTCCGACATTTCTCAGCCCAGGAGGCTGCTGGCGTCTCTCTGTGCGAGTCGCTGTTCTGGGACGGCTTTTCCTACACCGTTCGGAGACACGCCGGGGAGTTCTTCGACCTTCCCAACTGGGGAGGGTCTCAGAAAGGCAGATTGTCTTTGATTGATGAATCCCCCCTTATTGATCTAAAAACAGTTCAACCCCCCCAAAAATAATATAATAAATAACAATAAAATAATAAACGAAGCTATAGAATAAAATATAAACTATAAACCAAACTAAACTAAACTGAACTAGAAATGATAAAATAAACCCTGAACATCCTGACGACTGTGCGATGAACCAAATAAAATAAAA
>JANHFS010017266.1:0-11461 GCA_032467975.1 Trimeresurus albolabris
TCTCTACTATAACCTGTCCGTCTTGGGTGGCCCTGCACGGCATAGCTCATAGCTTCATTGAGTTGCGCAAGCCCCTTTGCCACGACAAGGCAGTAATCCATAAAGGGGTAGGAGCTTTAAAAACCCCTTAATATACAATGAGTGAGTGTCCGATTTGATGTGGCACCAATGGCAGCTCTGACGTGTGAGCAGAATGGAGAGGGAGGCTCTGCCACAGTGCTGCTGCCTTTTCTTCTGCTCTTGATTTATAACTGCATACCTGGGAAGGAATAGGAGACAAAAATCAGCAAGTTTCCATCTCTTCTGCTTCATTAGATTCCCTCCCCCTTTCTTTCAAGGGCTTTTGTATTCCAATAAAAATGCTAAATCAGAGCTGAAGGCAGATTGTTGGGGTGTAAATTGCTGCTTGTGCTCTGACCTCCCAGGGCTTGCCTGGAGAGCTGTTTCTCAGTGGAGAAAGGGGATGGGCGAGAGGGCCCTGGGTCAATCATCTTCAGGGAGACCCCAGAAGCAACTAAGAGGGTGGGTTGGCCTGTCCAGGAATTGGGAGAGGCAAAAGTGGGCTACAGGATTTGCGGCTTTTCAGACACTGCTTTCAGCCTGGGTGGCAGTTTCGGGGGCGGGGAGGGGCTGGATTTTTAAACTGAAGAAGAAACAGCCAGGTAAGACTCAACAGTTTAATACAAGTGTAAAAGGACCCTCCAAGAGCCCCATCCAAGCAGGCCTCTCTGTTAGCGCTTGGGCCATGCTGGGGGTCTGGGAGCCTTTCGGTGCCAGGGTGGAGTTGTGGTTAGAGAGTCAGACCAGAAGAGATCCAGTCTAGAACTAAGGAGAAATTTCCAGACAGGGACAACAATAAGTGGAACGGCTTGCCTCCATCACTGAAGGTTTCTAAGGGGAGATAGGACAGCCATTGTCCGGAATTGTATGGGGGTTGGACTGGAAGACTTCCAAGGTCCCTTTCAACTTTGGTATTCTGTTATTCTGCTTTCTCGTGGGCCCAGGCTGCTCCACCAAGGCTGCTCTTTGATCTTTTAGTGCCTGCATGGAATCAAACTTTCTGGTACTGGGGGGGGGGGCAATAGGCAATTGATTCCCCTCCTGAAGTAGGCAATACCATTTGATTCCCCCCCACACAGACACCTGGCCTTCCTCAAGAAAGAGCACTTGCAAAGGCCAGCAGGGAGCCCCCTGGGGGCTTTGGCTTCCACTCTCCAGGTGTCTTATGGATTGCCAGCTCTTCCCTGCCCATTTGGGGTGAAGAAAGAGGACAGGCCCACATTCCTCTCCCCTTTCCTTTCCAAAGCTGTAGTCTTTGTGCCCTGCGAAACCCTCTGGCTTTAGCAGCCGAGGAGGCTTTCAGAAGAGCAACAGCGACCTCTGGGTGGGCCTGAAAGAAGGTCAGGAGCTGCCTTTGCTTAGCCCAGCCCAGCCCCCTCTCTTTGAAGCTTTCCAGCGAGTGGGGGCTTTGTTCCCAATCCCCCCTTTTCTTAGAAGGACCCAGCCGCAGGACAGGGGCAGTTCTGCTCCTCCGAGGCACCTCTGGGACGGAGGCCCCCATGTAACCTTCCTTCTTGGCTCTGCTGGGGCCAGGTCTTGGCCAGAGAGAAGCAAGCAAAAGAAGGGAAATGTGGTTGCGGAGCAGAGCCAAGCAGAGCCAAGAAGGAAGGTTACAGTTCCTGCATGGACGTCCTTGGCACCTGCTCTGATGTGGCTTCCCACTCTTCCTCTGGAAGGCAGAAGGTTCCCAAGTACTGGCACAGCTACTCTTCCTCCGAGCTGGTCCTGGGGTCACATCCTGCTGCAACAACAGGGCTTCCTCCGGTGCTCACGAGCCGAAGGGGGAAGAAGCTTGCAGCATTGGGGGGGGGGTGTCATTGCCTCCCTCGCTGCTGGGCTCTCCCTCCGAGAGTTGCTTGCCTTACTTAATGAGATGTAAATGAGAGGGATGGAAAAGGCTTCCACTGCAGGAGGGATAGAGATGAGCAGCCCTGCCGCACTGCAGAGCAGTGAGGGCAGCCAGGAGCCCCTTGGCAGAGCGCAGGAAAGCCAGCGCGGCTGGTAGAAGCCCCAACAAGTGGACTGGCGGAAGAAGGAGAGAGCTGATGCTCCTCCCTCTTGCCCGTCTTTTGTAATCCTCCAGCCACACGGCAGGCAGGACAGCCTGCCCCCCCCCCTTTTCAAATGGATTGGCAGACAACACAATTCCTCAGTAATGGGAAAAGCTCATTAGGGGTTCCAAAGATGCCAATGCCATTAATCCTGAGCAGTGCTGCTTGGCAATGCCACAGAGAGCACGCCCATTCTGCCTTTTTCTCTCTTTCATGTTTTCTTCAGACGGAGCAACGTCTAGCTTCTGTGTTTGCACATTCCTGCTAAGAGGAGAGCCAACTAATATTCCCCTGGCCTGATGTTAATTTTGGAGCTTTGTCTCCAGGACTGTTCTGGGCTCAGGGCTTAGTAGCAGCTGAATGGATTGACAGCATGAGCAACCCGGGTGAGCAGATGTCTTCAGAAACCTCAGCACAGAGAGGACTCTGTGGCTGTGCCTCTCCTCTCTGACGTGCTCAGTGTGCCATCTAGGCATCATAAAAGGGACCTTCCATTTTGCTCGGCCTTTTTGTTGGTGCAGATTTGAACAGCTTTCTTCCTCTCCATCCAGAGACATCCTTCATGGTAGATGTCACACTGGTCTTCCCAAAGCCCCATTCATCTCCCTGGCAAGAGCGTTGCCTGGACATAAATCTGCAGCCATGGGGGCTGCTTCAGGGTGGGTGGGGTCTTTTTAAAATCTTCCAGGCATGGATAAAAATGGGTCAAAAGCAGCAAACCCATCTCTATAGGCAACTCCTGTGGAAACCCTCTCCCTTCTACAAACACATTTGGTATTAATGTTTGCACAAGGATGAACTCATGCTCCGAAAGCGAGTAGACAGGCGCACCTGTCTTGTACATACCTCCTCCGTGTGTCTTCATGCCTGTGTTCACACTGGCACTCCTGCCAATCCCCAGCAATGTCCTTCACCCAAAGCCCCTTTTCTCCATAGAGCACAAGGCTGACTTTCTGACTGGAGGGCTCTTTCCTTGTGGACATGGCCTTTTTCCTGTTGGACTGTTAGCTGAGCGTTGTCATTGGAGAAGCTGGCGTACCTGAGACTTACAGCATTTTGCCATCAGTGTCAGCTGCCTTGGTGCAAATTTGGGTTCTTTGTCTCTTTAGTGCCAGCTTGAAATTGACCTGCTGGGCAAAGAAGCAGTGCTTTGAGGAAGGCAGCTGCTGGCACTCTGCCCGCTGCAACTGGGTTGGGTGCCCGGGTGCCTCAGCGCTGGCTGAAAAAAAGAGGCAAACGAGCAGGGCTGTTCCTCCTCCCTTGCTGTTTCCAAGGTGCCACCCTGGGCTGAGCAGAGGGTGGGGCTGATGCTGGGGGTCCTGTTGGTGCCATGGGTGGGTTCTCAAAAGCCAAGAGAAATCCGAGAGTGTCTTCGGGGGCCTTGTGCCCTGGGCTACCTGTTCTGAGTTCTGGGTAGCCTCCCTGGGCTGCTTCATTTGGGCTGGCATGAATGCAGAATGCTGGGCTCCTCTGCCCAGCTGCTCTTGCTATCACATGTAAGTGTGGCGTTGCCACTGACTGGATGGCACTGTGCCAATGAGTTTGCCATCCCGCCATCTGCCCGCCCTCTGTGTCTCGCTCCCTCCTTCCCTTGCTTCCTCCCTCCCTCTTGATCCCCTCCTCCTTCTGCCAGCTTGATTTTAATTAACATGCAGATTAATTGATTTTTAAAGCTGAAAAATTACAGATGTAAGGAAAGACTGAGAGGACGATGCCCACACCTTGGTGCTGAGGAAGGGGAATATCTTGTTAAAAATAATCCTGCAGCCCCTTCTGGAGAGCAAGGGCTTTCCGAGTGGCAGGGAGAGGAAGAGTCCTGAGCCCCCTTCTGCTGGGCTTCTTCCAGTCTCTGCAGGGAGCGAGGCAAGGCGGGGGAGTTCCTGTCTGGGCTCCCTTGATCGGGAAGCAGAGCTGCTGGAAAGGTCTCCACCAAATGCCGTCAGGGTGGCAGTGCCAATAAGAGCCAACTTTTTTAGGTTTGGTGATGTTTCCTTTAAAAGGCAAAAATGGCTTTACATTTCATGTTTCCCTTTAATTTCATTTTGTATATTTAAAAAAATGCAAAGCATCTGCCGCAGCAGTGGATCAAAACTGCCACGTACATCAGGCAAAGGGTCTCACAAATGGTGTGAGCTGCCCACACCCCCATTTCACTGCTGAGCCGCTCTGCTGTGTGCCAAGGCTGCAGCTCAGGTCAGTCTGGAGCTTCTCAGCTGGCTGAGCGCTTTACTCTCTAGTGGCTCTTTGGGGGTCCCTCTCACAGGCCAGAAGCTCACAACTGTCTCCCTCTGGAAATAGCTTTCAAGGGGCCGTCCCAAGTACAGCTCTGCTCCAATGTGCTGTGGGAGGCTTTCCGTCAGAAGCCCTGTCTCCCCCCCCCCCCAGTTTCCTGCTCTGCTTGGCAAATGGAAGGCAAAGCTCCCTGAGCCTTTCTTGGGGCTGGTAGCACAGTGCGGAAAACAGCCATTTCCAGCCAAGAAGCAAAGTGAGAAATCCTTAAGAAATCTCTGATTAGGCTGCTAAACAGATTAAATCTGACTCCTTGCTTCTGGTGGAAAGAATTAATTGACTGCTCCAGGGAGTGAGTGCAGCTGAGCTTGGCTGCTCTCTGGCCTTTAACAGAACAGAAAAAGGGCAGCTGGTTGGCCCCGAGAAGCCAGAGGCACAACTCCGGGGATGCATCTGCAAGCCGAAAAGGTCTTCCTGGCATTGGTTGCCTTTTGGGGACTTGTCCTGCAGCCCTTTTTCTACAAAGGCCTTTTGAGCACATTCTTTAACTGGCAGGCGACCTGCCAGTCTCTTAGACCTCCGCTATACCCTCTTGTTACCTGGAGTTTCTGGTCAGCTCCAACTGTCAGCTGTGTTCATCTCTCTGTGCGGTGTCTTTGTTTGTCTCATTCTTATGCATGCATTGGCTCTCTGATCCTTCAGGCCTGCTGTAAAAAGCTCACACTGCTTTAATCAATGAGTATAGCTGTTCATACGTACATATCATGGTGTTCCTTTTTTGGAAAACAGAATTATGCAAAGCACCAAAAGAGAGTTAGAAGTAGCAAATGAAGTGAATTAAATGGATCAGAAAAAACAGATTTTTCTACCAAAGATCGTCAACTGGGGTGTTTCTGTTTATGATGTATCTGGAGAGGTGTGTGTGTGTGTGTGTGTGTGTGTGTGTGTGTGTGTGTGTGTGTGTGCATGCGTCAAATGAGCCATTGCAAGAGAAGGGAGATCTGCAGTTTGGGACCACCGCACGAGCTGCTCTGGCCTTTCTGCCTGGGTCTTGCTGGCCAGTTCCCTGGTGTCTGAGCCTAGCCTGGGTCTCTATTCCCTCTGCTCCTTGGCTGAAAGCCCACTGCCTGACCCCAGGCCTTCATTAAAGGGAAATTACTTCAGGTTCTGCTCAGCCATTTGGATGTGTTTCTGCCTTGCAGGTTCTGAAGAACGAAACTTGAAGTCCAGAACTGTAACAGACCATTCCAAATCTCAGTGAAATCTCCTGAAAAGACCTGGAAGAGAAACACCCTCAGGAAACTCCTTTGAAGTCTCTACAAGCAAGCGAGCGTGAGTGGACTTTGCTCACAGCTGCCCTCTCTCCGTAGGAATGGGGTTTGAGTTGGGCCAGGGCTTTGGTTGAAAGGCAGAACAGGTCCTTCCCAGACCTGGGCTGTCCTTGGAGAAGGGACATAGTCTTGGCTTCTTCCTGGGCAGGGGGGGAGGGAAGGAGGGAGACAGGACCTCCTGTTGGGCACTTGAAGTTCTTTGTTCCTTAGTGCAGCCAAGTCTCCTTTTCTGACTCACTCAGATCTGGGCCTCTTCTGACAGCCTGGCTGAGTCAGGGCTTGGCCAGGTGGCAGGAACAGTTATTGAAGCAAAGACTACACCGGACAGACTGAATGCCGTTCACAGAGCTGCACCTGAACAATTGTTTGTGCTGCCTCTGGGAATTTGTTATCGGCTTGGGTGGGACACAGAGCAAACCAGGAAGCCTAAACATACCGTGCAGTTTTTGCACATGACTGTAACCCATAATTCAGCCCCAGATCAGAGTAACAAGCTGCCCTCAGGCAGGCAAGCCCAATTCTGGCCTTGTGGTCCTGGCTGTGTGATTCCTCCTTCCCTCCCTTGCGATTCCCTGCAGGGCGTGACAATCCAGTTCCATAAGGCTGCTTACTGGCCTCGGAAATCAATCAAAATAGACTTGGAAGAGACCTTGGAGCTCTTCTAGTCCAACCCCCTGCTCAAGCAGGAAATCCATTTCAGACAGGTAGCTGTCCAGTCTTTTCTTAAAAACCTCCAGTGACCAGGCACCCACAACTTACGAAGACAAGCCATTCCACTGGTTAATTGCTGTCACTATTAAGAAGTTTCTCCTTAATTCCAGATTGCTTCTCTCTTTGATTGGTTTCCATCCATTGTTTCTTGTCTTGTCTTCTGGCTCTTTGGAAAATAAGTTGACCCCCTCCTCTTCTTTGTGGCAACCCCTCAAATACTGGAATACTGCTATCATGTCCCCCCATGTCTTTCTTTTCTCTAGACTGGCCATTCCTAAATCCTGCAACCATTCTTCATATGTTTTTATCTCCAGGCCCTTAATCATCTTAGTTGCTCTTCTTTGCACTTTTTCCATCTTGTTTGTAATGTGGTGACGAAAATGGATGCAGTATTCCAGGTGTGGCTTTACTAAGGTTTTATAAAGATATCCAAAGATGGCCAGCCGCCTCTGCATGAGAGGCAGGGTCAGGCCACGTGATGCACCTTAAGCTTTCAAGTGGTCCACCCAGTTTTACCTGTGCTGTAAGATGGGTGCCTTTCCTTGGCGTTCACCCACCCCAACCCTTCCCCGCTTGCAGTGAGTCAATAGCATGGTGGAAGGAATAAGGAGGGTGCCAGTTCAGAGGGGAAAGCCATCTGGGTTTATGTTTAAGCTATAGTTCAGAGGCTGTACCCCACAGGCCCTGGGCAGCCTACAGCTTTCAAAGCGTAAACAATAACAGTAAAAAGTAACCTCAAGTTCCCTTTGTTGTGGAATCCGCTTCTGTCAGGAAACATCTGTTGAAGTGAAGAACCTCAAGGGGATAAGATTTTCCAGCCACATACCAGCTTCTCAGTCTCCGTCTCTCCTTCGGACTCTACTGCAAACACTCTGCTGCTTGGCCTGCTGAGTGGGAAGCCGACTGCTGGCCAAAGCAGAAAACATGCAAAATGCTGGCCTGCTGAGGCAGCAACAATGAATGTTGGTTTGGATGCCTCGCTTGGCCCTCGGATGGGGAGTGGGGTGGTGCCCCCAAAGAGGCTGCCTTGCAGACAAGGGTAGAAAGAATCTGGGGCTTCTAGTATAACTCCTTTTCTGCCTTTCCTCAGACTGAAAAACTGGCACACGGCCAGAAAGATTGCAAGAGGAACCCAGAGATGGAGATAGGAAGTACTCGTTCAGTGGAGCAGGAGCAAGCCAGACTGCATGGGAATTCAGTGGAAGGGCAAACCGTGTGGTCAGGGCTCCAAGACACTTGGCTGCAGGTAAGGCAGCTGCTCTGATAAAGCCAGACTTTCAAATCCTCCACTCTGTGCTCCGAAAAACATCAGAGGACCCTGTTTGGTTGTCCAATGCAGGGGAAGTTTCTCCCTCCTGCGTGACTGGAAACAGAGTCCATCTTTCCAGCACAAAGGCTACCTTGCAGACCAGGACAACCAGCCCACCAAGGGCCAGAGCCTGCTGGGTGAAGCTGTCAGACTTCTCTGCCTTGAATAGAGAGGTGTCTTCCCTTCTTTTGTGCAGCACTAAAGGCAATTCACAAGTAACTTTGGAGGCCAGGCTTGCTGTGAGAAAGTGGAGCCGAGATGGAGGTTGGCAATGATTCCCGGCCCTTATTTTTGGTTCTTACCGGTACCTTACTAGGAGGACAGCAGTGAGCAAGATCAGGAAAGCAGACGTGGAGCTGGCTTTTCTGCCCAAGTTGCCTGGCCGACCACCATGCTAGGAGCACCCTTTTCCCAGACACTAATCAAGGCCCATTGGAGTCTCTGGGTTTTGGCCTCCTCTCTGAAAGGAGAGGCTGCTCCCCCAGCTGGTGGGAGGGAGCAGCTGTTTGTGAAATCACATTCTCCAGGATACTCCAGAAGAAGCTTTAGCAGGAGACCCTGTGTAGGTAGGTGGGGCTTGGGCACAGAAGACAGTTGGAATGGCTGCTGGATATGCCTGCCTCCCCCTTTTCAGGGCAGGATACAGGAAGAAGCAGCCTGAACCAAGGGCCCTTGATTGAGCAAATCTTGTTTGGATGAGAGAGGAAGACTGCTGGCCTGGGGCCACTGCTTGTGCTCTCCAGAACCTGAAGCTGGGCATTCCAGGGGAGAGGCCTCCATCATTTTCTCTTTTTTCTGCTACTGTAAATTCCTGGACATACTGAGGTTTGATAATGTGTTTGTTTCACTTTTGGCCCTGCCCAATTCTGACCCTTCTGTTGCTCTTTCTGTGTTCCTGGCCACATTAGTTAGTTAGGTCCCGCATTACAGTGTCTCCCCAGAAGTGAGGTGACTAGAACCCCAACCCTGGAGTACTTCCAGGGTGGGCCCTTCCCAGTTTCCTTGCCTGCGTCCACCTTTGTCACAGCACGGTCTCTGGCATAGCCTGGCTCCTTCCAGAGGAGAGCCCACCTGTCCCAGCCACTCTCTTGCTTACCTTCTTTTGAGCTTTTTTCAGGCTGTGGAAGACTTTATAAAGTTGACCTGTGTCATTTACAGACTTGCCGTTTCACTGCTGATCTTTGTCTGGAACCCTCCGTTCCAGTGTAAATCCCTTGGGAGGGAGTTCCTGCAGGGGAAGAACATTTCTCTGCATCTGCTTCTTGCTTTTCAACTGTCTGAGCCAAGGAGAATATGGCATCTGGATGACCAGCTTTGCCAAAGCTTCCTGAAAGTCAGTGGGCACCCTGACCCAGTGCAAGAGATCAGATCAGAGGCTGATGGGAAATGCCCTTCTCTTTTGTAGTCTCGGTACTGGCAGGGAGGGACAGCCAGGAGAGGGATTGGGGGGTAATGAAGTAGGAAAAAAGAAATGTCACTGCATAAATTGAAAGTGAGCCTCAAATATTTTTGTCTGAAGTCTCATTCAGGGCTTCACTCACTCCATTTGTCTCTGGCTCCCAATAGAAAGCAACTGCTAGCTGTCCACATCACGGAGGCCCCTCTGTGCTCTTGGCTACTGGCCAGCCCTTGGATTTGGAGTGAACTAATTCAGCCCTCCTGCCCTGCCCTCCCCTTTTCTGGGTTACTCCAGTGCTTCAGCAATTGTGTTAGTTAAATAGGTGGTTTTGTACTTGATCCAGAGCTGGCTTTGTGCTGGATACCCATTGGATTTTATTTTCAGTGAGGAAGGAAATGCAGTTGGGGATGGAAAGTGTGGTAGCAACCCCAGTCTTGGGAAGGGGGAGAAGGCTGCACCAATGAACTCTCACCCTCCACAATGACTCTGGCTTGGATGGCCTTCCTGCCCATATCCCCAAAAGCTTGCCTTGTCCCTCTGGACTCCCAAGAGGCATCTCTCTCCTTCTCCTTTCTCCAGCCACTCCATGGAGGTCTTGGGGGACAGCTGGGGCAAGCTAGGAGCTCTCATATGACCTCTGTCCCCTCCATTTCTCCCATCAGTCCCAAGAGTTGACCAAGGCTGGGGAAAGCTGGCAGCCCCCATAGGCACCTCCCTCCCTGCTGAGGGGCTGTCCCCAAAGGGCTTCTCCCAATGCATAACCCTTTCCCTTCCAAGAGCCTCAAAAAGCAAATAATGATCACTCTTGACAGAACAAAGGCATTTTAAGGGTTCTGAAAGAGATACTTAATGCAGTTTCCTTCTGTCAGGCTGTCACTGTGCCATGAGTTGCTTCTAATGCCTGGTTATCAAGGTGCATTTTCAAAGAGTTGCTATTTGCGGATCCCTCCACTGGAGCTTGCTGGGGGAAGGAAGGGGAAGGCACAGACATGGGTGGGAGGCTCCCCTTGCTGTCCTCCAGCAGAGCTGCAGGCCTCCAGCATGGCCGGGTGGACAGCCAGTGGATGGGCTGCTTGGCCGCTGCCCCAGCTCCAGTGGGAAAAGGCCCCTGCCAGAGTAAAGGCAGAAAGCGTGTGTCAAGGCTGTAGAGTTGACAGTGTGCAGAAAATCACAACCCCTTGCTCATCCCTGGAAAGGGTGGGCAGATGATGCTTAGGAATACTGAGGTGTGTGCTGGACTTCAGATACAACCAAGGCTGTGGCCTTGAACAAGAGATTTTGCCAGCCAATGTACCGCCTGTGATTGACAGGGACAGATCTTCCTTTGAAAAATTGAGTAAGCTACTTTTTCCCAATGTTTCCCTGCCTGGGGCAAAAGCCGATCAACGAATGGCATCTTGTCTCAGATGGTGCAGATTTGGCCAGGTTTCTGCTCAGAACCAAAGTTTGGAAAGGGCTTATCGAGGCCATGCAGCCAAGTCCCTTCTCAGAAGGCATCACTGGCCGGAGGTCCTTCAGCTGCCATGCAAAGCGATCTGATGAAGAGTGGCCTCTTGGACATGACATCTTCACAGGCTTCCTCTCCTGCTCTTCTCCCACCTAGAAGCAGCCATGTCCTAGGCTGCATCGATGGAGGGATAGTATCAAGCTCACATTATGTGTTAGTACTGCTTTATGCTGCTTTGGTAAGACCACATTTGGAATGCTACTGCATCCAGTTTTGGTTACCACAATACAAAAAAAGATGTTGAGATTAGAAAGAGTGCAGAGAAGAGCAACCAAATGATTAGGGACCTGGAGACCTTAAGAATGCTTGCAGGAACTGAGTATGTCTAGTCTAATGGAGAGAAGGACTAGGGGTGACATGATAGTATCTTCCAATATCTGAGGGGCTGTCACAGAGAAGAGGCGGTCAACCTATTCTCAAAAGCACATGAAGGCAAGACAAGAAACAATGGATGGAAACTTATAAAGGATAGAACCAACCTAGTACTAAGGAGTAATTTCCTGATAGTGAGAACAATTAACCAGTGGAACAGCTTGCTTCCAGAAGTTGTAGATGTTCCATCATTGGAGGTTTTCAAGAAGAGATTGGACAACCATTTGCCTGGCATGCTATAAGGTCTCCTGCGTCAGCAGGGGGTTGGACCAGAAGACGTCCAAGGTCCCTTCCATCTCAGTTATTCTCTATTCTGTAAGGACGCATTCTGGCACTTTTCTCCAGTCAACTTGCTGCTAGTTTTGCAGGTCATTCCTGCCAGCAGAGTGCGAAGTGAGGACAGTTTGCAAAGGGGCTCTACATGGGGCTCCCTTTGAGGAGCACCCGGAGGCTTCAACTGGTCCAGAATGCGGCCGCGCGGGCGGTGTTGGG
>JANHFS010017592.1:0-11427 GCA_032467975.1 Trimeresurus albolabris
TATCCACTCTGGAGGAATCCTCCATGGAGGAGCTACGGCGAGGCTCATGAGATCCGCGAACCATGGTCACCTTGGCCAGTGTGGGGCCACAAATATCAGCTCCACTTGTTCCTGTAATAGTTTTCTGATGACTGCTGGAATCAGGGGAAATGGTGGGAACGCGTATAGCAGTCCCCCAGGCCAAGGGCTGTGGAGAGCGTCTATTCCCTCCGACCCGTGGGAGGGGAAATGGGAAAAGAACCGTGAGATCTGAGTGTTCACCGGGGAGGCGAATAGGTCGACACTCGGTTGACCTAACCGCTGTGCAGTCTCTCTGAAGAGACATGGATGCAGACTCCATTCTGAATGATCTACCGTAGAGCGACTCAGATAATCCACTTCCCAGTTCGCCTACCCTGAAATGTGCTCCGCCTTCAGGGAAAGAAGATTCCACTCCGCCCATGATCCCAATAACCGGGCCTCGGACATCGAGGACCGCTCTGTCGGTTGACATGGGCCTTTGCCGCCACATTGTCCGTCAGGACCAACCCGTGGCACCCCACAATTGTTCTGTAGAAGTGGCAAAGTGCCAGGCATATAGCCCTGAGTTCCAGCCAGTTGATGTTTTGTCTGAGGCCTCACTGGGACCACCGGCCCTGGGCAAATTGAAGTTGGAGGTGTGCCACCCAGCCGAATAGACTGGCATCCGTGGTCAAGGTCACACGAACAGGCTCTCTGAAAAGGGACCCCTTGGACCAAGCTGGGGAGAGCCACCAGAGAAGGGATCTGAGCGTCTGTGCTGGAACTCTTACCCTCTGGGGAAAAGAGCTTATGCCCAGCCTTTAGTAGGGAAGGAAGAACCACTGGAACTGTCGTGTGTGAAGTCTTGCCCAAGGAACTATGGCAATGCAGGAAATTAGTTTCCCCAACAGTTGGGAGAGCAGGACTAGGGTCACCCGTTGTTCCCTGCAGACCTTGATGACCAGAGTACGGATGCTGACTTGGCACTCCTGCGATAGGAATACTTGACAAAGGTTTGTGTCTATTATAGTGCCCAAGTGCAATAGAAGAGTGGCTGGAACCAAGTAGCTCTTCTGAAAATTGATTAAGAACCCATGACCTTGAAGCATCGCTATGTTAGCTCCAGGTCCGTCAGTGCATTCGGTGCAGAGGATGACTGGATCAGGATATCGTCTAAGTAACACTGAATGCAAATTGGAACCGACCTGAGATGTGCGGCCAGTACCGCCAGGACCTTGGTGAAAACCATGGGGGCCAATGATAGGCCAAACGGGAGAGCCTTGTATTGGAAGTGATGGTTGAAGTACCTGAACCTGAGGAATTTTCTGTGATTCGGATGAATGGGGATGTGAAGGTATGCCTCTGTAAGGTCTACAGATGTCAGGAAGTCTCCCTGTCATACGCTGGCCAAGATGGATTGAAGTGTCTGCATCTTGAACCTGTGATACGACAGATGCGAGTTTAGAACCTTGAGGTCCAGTATCGCCCTCCATCCCCCTGAAGATTTTGGTACTATGAATAGGATGGAGTAAAACCCCTGCCCCAGTTGGTCCGATGGTACCCGCTCTATGGCCTCTATGCTTAAGAGATATTGAATGGTTTCCTGCATGAGGCCCTTTTTTATGGGATTCCACGACTGGGGACAGGTGATGTAGCATTGAGGGGGGGTTGTCACGAATTCCAGGGACAAGCCGTCCCTGATGGTGGTGAGCACCCAAGCGTCCATGATGGTGTCCTCCCATTTGCGAACGTAATGAGTCAGTCTGCCGCCTATGGGAGGGATCCACTCCAAGTCACCTTGACCTATGGAAAAGGCGACCTCCTTTGCCTCGAAAAGGATGTTTGTTCGGGACTTGCTATGGGCCTGTCTCTATAACCAGACCAATAAAAGGAACGGTCCGGTCCTGCCAGAAAGGGCCGTGATACATTACTTGAGACCGGTTCCAATCCCAATCAAAAGGGAGGATGACGGCTATATTGGGCGATATAACGATCTTTTGGATAGATGGTAAAGTACCCTTCTCTTTTCTCTGTTTTCCACCAGATATGGAGTGAGAGTCTGGTGGAAAGAGGCTCTGGTACGGGGCCACAATCACCCTCCATTTATGCTTGGTGTCGGCACGCCAATTCCTAAACCAGAATAATCTACATGCGGCGAAGTTAGAGGCTATGGCACGGGAAGCTGCTTGGAGGGACACGTCTGCCATGTATTCCAAGGCTGCCCGCAACTTAGTCACGTCCTGGTGTACCCTTATCTCCTCTGGGGAGATTCTGGACTGAAGTTCACGTAGCCAGATTAGAGAGATCCTGGCAAAAAAGGAATTTGATGTGGAAGCTCTTACCACCCATGCCGAGGCCTGGTGTGTCCTATGGAAGGAAACCTCTAATTTTTTGTCCTCGGCCGTCAGCACCTCCGACATGTCACCTGGAATCTTGTATTCTAAAAGAATGGGAGTAAGGGACTCGTCCACTCCCGGAACCTCCAACGCCTCATTCAGGGTCGAAACCGTATCTATGAGTTTACGGTCAATCCCCCTGAGGGTGGAAAAGGTGCCTGGGGAACCCCATTGATCCCGCACTGATTTCAGAAAGATGGGAAGACAAGGAATCTGTTGATGTGTCACTACAGGTTCCGAGTCTTTTTTGGTTCAATCTTCCCAGGCCTTACGAAAGAGAGAAGAGAAGTAGGGTTGAACAAACCAACCAAGGGAGGGGCCTCCGTATGCGCCTCCTCATCATCCAACCACTGACCCTCTTCGAGGACCTGCTCCGAATATTCGGATACCTCGCTCCCACAGAAATGTGGTGGAGAAGTCGGATCCGGGTACTGATAATCCCTGGACCATGAAGTCCCCGCACAAGGGAGAGGGTGTGACGTCCCCAGGGTCATTGGGGCACGTGTTGAAGAAGCCATAGCTTGAGCAACAAGCTCAAAGGAGTGTAACTTGTGCTGGACTGGACTGCATTATTGTAGGCAACTGTTGCGAAAGGAAGTAGGTCCGTCCAATCAGACTGCTGGAAATTAAGAAAGCATCTTAAGTATTGCTCCAGTACTGAGTGACATCGTTCTGCTTGTCCATCCCCTTGTGGATGATGGCTAGATGTCAGTCCCAGAGTGGTCCCTAAGAGGGATAAAAATTCCTTCCAAAATGCAGACATAAACTGCATTCCCCTATCAGATATGATGTGTTGGGGTGCCCCATGTAATCTGTAAATATGCTGCATGAAAAGTTTCGCTAAGGCTTTTGCGATGGGAATCTTTTGACAAGGGATAAAGTGCACCTGTTTGGAAAACAAGTCCGTGACCATCCAGATAACAGTATTCCCATGGCTTTCTGGTAATTCCACTATAAAATCCATGGCTATTTCCCTTCAGGGAGCTGAGGGATTTGTCACTGTTTGTAATAGTCCGGGCGATTGCCCTTGCAACCTCTTTGCACTTGCATACTTTGGGCAGCTGGCCACGTAACTTTCTATGTCCTTTTTCATGGATGGCCACCAAAATTGCCGTTTAATTAAGTGTAATGTTTTTACAAATCCAAAATGCCCTGCTGATTTTGTGTTGTGGCAAAGCTGCATGAATGTGACTCTTTGGGTTGTTGGTATATATAACTTTTCCCCCACCCAAGGCAGCCCATCTCTTCTTGTGCACACATTTTTGTTTTTCTGAAACCATTCATCTGTTTCCAAACTTTTCCGGAATTCAATTCCGGTTTGGCTACTCAGCTGTGGTTTTAATTTAGCTTAGGCTCTGGTGGTTACTGGCGCTGCCAGTTGTGATTCTACCATCATTGGTTTAGAGTTGGTGGCTCATGTGCTGTTATATTGGGGCATGCGAGATAGTGCATCTGCCAGGAAGTTCTTTCCCCCCTGCAAATGCTTGAGTGTAAAGTGGAATTAGTGAAAATGCTGGGACCAGCTGGCTTCTTGGGGTTGATCTTCCTGGGTGTTTTCAAGGCTTCCAAATTTTTGTGGTCTGTCCACACCTGGAATGGGATTTTATTGCCTTCAAGGAACTGACGCCACGTGAGTAATGACCAACGTATCCCGTATGCCTCTTTCTCCCACATAGGCCAGCACTGTTCCATTTCGGTGAGTTTTTTGGATGTATACGCACAGAGTTGCAATACCCCTTCCTCGTTTTCTTGTAATAGTACAGCCCCCACTGCCACATCACTTGCATTCACCTGTATTACGAAGGGCTTATCCATGTCTGGGTGCCTCACTACTGGTTCAGCAGAAAAAAGTCTCTTTAATCTCTCAAATGCCGCTTGGCACTCCATTGTCCATGTTAGTGGCTGGCTAGGTTTTACTGAGGATGCTCCCTTCAATTTTAGTAAGTTAGTGAGGGGCAGGGCTATCTGGGCAAATGAGGGGATAAATTGGCAGCAAAAGTTTGCAAAGCCCAGGAAACTTTGCAGTTGCTTTCGGGGTGGTGTCCATTCTAATACTGCTCTGACCTTCTCTGGGTCCATTTCAATGCCCTGTGGGGATATGCGATAATGTAGGTAGTCTATCCTTTCCTGGTGGAATTTGCATTTTGATAGTTTGGCATATAGGTGGGCAGCTCACAGTTTCTTTAAAATCGCTCTGACTAGGTTGACATGTTCCTCTTTTGATTCAGTGAAGATAAGTATATCGTCTAAGTAAACCAGGACCCCCTTAAATAGGTGCTCCCTTAGAATGTCATTGATTAATTGTATAAATACTGTGGGGGCCCCTTGTAATCCAAATGGCAAGACTTTGAATTGGTAGCACCCCATTGGGCAGTTAAATGTGGTCTTCCATTCATCCCCTTCCTTAATTCTCATGCGGTAGTAAGCTTCCCTTAGGTCTAGTTTAGTAAAAAAAAAAAAAAACCTTTCGAGAGGTGTGCAACATGTCCTTCATGAGGGGCAGAGGGTATAGGTTGCTTTCACTGATTGTATTTAGGAGCCTATAATCCACGCATAAGCATAAAGAACCATCCTTCTTCTCTCTAAAGAGGACCAGGGCGCCCACTTTAGGCTTGGCTGGTTCAATGAACCCCCTTTCTAGGTTTTTCTTTATGAATCTTTCCATTTCCTCCTTCTCCTTTGGGCTCATGGAGTATAATCTGGGCTTTGGGAGTTTTGCTCCAGGCTTGAATTCTATGGCACAGTCCGTGGGTCGGTGGGGGGGAAGCTCATCCGCCCTCTCCTCGCTGAAAACTTCAGCAAGATCTCTGTATTCCTCTGGTATTTCTGGTAGCCCCTTTTCTTCTCCCATGGATGCTTTTTCCATTTTTAATTTTGGTAGATCCCCTTGGGGTTTTAAGTCTGTAGGGTCCCCTTTCGGGAATTTGATTTCTGCCATCCTCCAATTTACCCAGGGGTTCCATTTCTTTAACCATTCCACCCCTAGGATCATTGGGCATTCCATGCCTGGAATCACTACAAACATTATGTCTTCCTCATGGTTGCCCAGGGAGAGGTGGATTAGTAACATGGCTAGGGTAGCTGGCACCCCCCCTGCTATGGACCCATCTAACTGGCCAAATGAGATTGGTTGTTCTAGCCTCCTTGATGGAATGCCAAGATTTCCCACTAGCGTCAGGCTAATGAGGCAGCGGGTGCAGCCAGAGTCTATTAAGGCTTTCACCTTCACAGCTTCAGGCATTGGGGGAATTAATATAGTCACTGTCTTGAGGATGGGTGCGATGGGTCCACTTACCAGGGATTGCTCTCTGAGCTGTTGTCTGAGGCGTCCACCGGTCCTGCGGTGTACGCTGGAGTTCTTTCCCCATGATGGGCAGAGGTAGGGGATTCCACAGCCTCCATCCCTCTCATGGCAGATTCTTTTGGCTTAGCTGAAGACTTCCCGGATTTGCTGGCCGGTGATCTGTCTGGGTTGTGCTGGGAGGCTTTTGAGCGGCATTCTACAGGCCGATGACCCTCTCTCCCGCATTTGAAGCAGCCTATTTGCTTCTTGGCCAAAGCCGATGGTTTCACTGGTTCGCACATCGACTCAGGCGGTGAGCAGGTTCATTGTTTTCCTCGGCAGTGCCTCTTCAGTAGGTCGATCTCTGCTTCCTCTGCCAGGATGTACCATTCGTTGAGTTGGTGTGGGTCCCCTCAGGGCAGGCAAATGTCATATAGGTCATAATTTAGGCTGTCTTTGAAATGGCTAAGGAGGATGTCTTTCGGCCAATTCAGTTTGCTGGCAATGGCCCAGAATTCTTGCGTATATTCGGCTACTGGGCATTTGCCTTGCCTCATCGTTTTGATTCTTTCGCGGGCTTTGCGATCAGCCAGGGGGTCCTCAAATCACCTTCTCAGAGAGGACAGGAAACGGTTGAAGTCGTTGAGCTCTGGGGCATTGGAGTCATGCAAATTCATCACCCAATCTGCGGCCGGCCCATCCAGAGCAGATTGCACGATCCGGATACAGGCTTTGTCACTAGGGATGTGCCACCTGTATTCCTCCATGTAGCTGAGGACTTAGGTTAGGAAAAACCCCAAGCATGTCGGCTCCCCCTTGAATCTTGTGTCCAGTGGCAGGAGTCTTTGAATGGTTCGGTGCCTTCATTGTCGGTGGTAGTGTCTTCCATCCAGATCGCCATCTGTGGGTCGGTGGGGAGTGGGGACTACTGGATCAGCGGACATCCCCGGGGCTGCAGGTTCCAATTCCCCCTCAGTGTCTCTCCAGTTGCGGCTCCAGGAGATGATGCGGCTGCGGGGCTCAGAATTCTCCTCTCCTAGGGAGCTGAGGGTTCTCTTCAATAAGTTCATAGCTTTCTCTAGGATTCAGCTTGAGTGCAGTGCCCAGCTTCCTTCCTCTTCATTTGTGTACAGGGATTTCTCCATCTACTGCTTCCATTCTGGTTGGTTGGCCCCCCATCTCAGGGTCACTTTTCTTGATTTCTTTTCCCACTCGCCTTTTTTCCAACGCATATTGACCACCAAGATTGTGGTTACATGTCTCCACCACCTCTTCTCCTGAGGAATCTGACTTCTCAGATCCTGACATCTGGCAGGTTTTCAGTCGGGCAGTGGCTCCCTCTCCTGGGGACTTTCTCCCTTCTCTGCTCCGTCATCTGACATGGTATTTTTTGCAAAGTCCCCCGGCAAGGTTCTCCCTTCCAGGTGGACTAATTTTGCAGATCCTGTCTAATGTAAGGATCCACCTCAATCTTACATCTTAAGAAGACAGAACTTTTGGAATGTTTCTTCCAACAGGGATCTTTATTAAGAGAAGCTGATTGTAGGCATGCTAGACAGGATCTGGGGACTCCTCTCCCACCATTCAATGTTTTAAAGTGTTCCCAAGCAGCCCCCACCCCATAGTTCTTCTGGGCAATTCAATCTGTCATCGGCACGATCACTCATCCTCTTTTCCCAGATCCCAGGCGTTGTATTTCCCACCCCCTTTTCCTCACTGCCGGCAAAGGGGAGAACTTCAGAAAGAATAAGATAAAAGGCAATGGCCATATTGTTATGGTTAGTTCTCTCAATGAGAATCCACAAACGGTCACTTTGTAATTAGGGAAGGAAGTGAGAGTCATAAACCCCCCATACTTTCCCTCCTCCCCTTTTGTACTATGACAGAATCCAGAATATAGTAAGAATTGGTTTTTCATCAGAGTAGGTAGATAGAAATGAAATATAATTGGATTCTGACATGTACTCCCACTTAATGACCTATCAAGCAGAAGGGTCTAGGATAACGCGCCATGGCCAACTCACCATAGGCAACTTGCTACAGCCAACTCATCACAGTCAACTCACCATGGAACAATTTGCCATGCCCAACTTGCTGTATGACACCTTGCCATGGGACAAAAATTACATAATATCAAAAAAAAATGGTGGAATAGAATCATTAAAGAAAGGCTACAAAGAAGGAACAAAAATTAAAATAATTTTTAATTATTTTAAATAATTAAATAAAATGGTTGAATTGTCTTGCTGCAAGTTGTCCTGCAGCAAGTTGTCTGTTGTGAGTTGTCCTGTGGTGAGCTGGCCGTGACAAGTTGGCCACAGCCAGTTGGCCATGGCGAACTGGCAGCAGTGAGTTGGCTGCAGCCAGTTGGCCACGACAAGTTGTCCCATTCTGCAAGCAGAATATTGTACACTGCCAAAAAACAGTTCTATTAGGAAACAAGCAATGTTCATTACTAGCTTTCAAAGATCAAGGAGAATTTTCCAGACCACTGAAGAGCCCTTAAGATAAAAGAGATACTGTAACTGATTATCATATAACTGATAACTGAAATCTCTTCCTTTTCCAGATGGCTTGAATTTCATGCTGGTCCTCATGCATTTACTGAAGTTCTCCAGATATTAAAAGCCATTGTCAGCGTTGCTAGATTTGGGGTGCACCGGATACTTGATAAACCCAACCTTAATAGGAAAACTTGGGGGGGCTGCCTGAGGAGGCTAAAGGACTCATTTGCTTTTTGTCAACTAGATAGGTCAGTTGCAGGGGGGTGTCCCAGCTACCTTCACCACCAAACCTTTCGAAGCCACTCCGAGCCTCCAACCTTTATAGTGGCACCCAGAATGAAATGGCCCCTCGTCTTAGGACTGGCTTGGCTCAAAAAATAGAATCCACGAGTGGATAGGAGGTTGGGACTTTTGAAGTTCCCAAAGAAGGAGCAAGCCGCATGCAATTACAGTATATGTTGTGGTTTTTTAAGAAGCTGTAAGAAAAAGATGTGTCTGAAAATTAAAGGATGTATGGATTAAGTTGTGAGACAGGAATGGGAAGTAGATGGATGTATGCACTTCCAGTTGCTGACAGGTGTGTCACTAATATTCTAACTTGACACGTGCATGCTCTCAGGCCCCAAAGATTATCTTCATTCTTCATAGGCTGGTATTTTGGATTAACTAAATTTTTCTGGATTTTGATTTTAAGGTGAGTATCCTGAACTATGCAGGCCTTTGATTGTCTTCTTAAATACATAATAATAAAATAATGAGATCTAAAGGCTCAAAGGGAAGGCAGATTAGAAAGAATGAGACCTTTTGGGGTCTTTAATTCCCTTCCTGCTAAGAGTTCCTTAATAAGGTTTGCTCTTCCTTCTTAACATCAGTAAAGGTGGTTTTTCCAGAAAATAAGTGAAGAGCTGTAATTACCGATTTAACTATATTTTCTTTTGGGTTGTTTTTTAATTTATATATAAAATGTAGGTTTAATGGAGGAAGGCTTGGAGAGGTAGAAGTGGCCAATATAGAGGCTGTGCCTTGCCTTCCAGATCTCTATCTGCCCTGCAGATCTCTGGAGAGGAGGAGCGGGTGAAGAAGGAGCTGCGTGAGGAGCTGCCCCAACAAGCCAGCATCCTTACCACACACGATTAGAAATGGAAATTCTATTTCAAGAAGGGCCAGCCTCCCTTGTGCAGGACCTGTTCTGTTTCTCACGTTTATAGACATTGAACGAGGCAGAGTAAGAACGGGTACTTATTTATTCAGCTTCAACAAAACAGCAAACAAAATGGCTCTGCCCCCTTTTATATCTTTTGCAAGGGACAGCATCAGCCAATGAATGCAACATATTTTCCCGCTCCCGCACATGCTCAGTAAGCCGGAGACAGCCTGTCTGGCCTGGGCAAGCCACGTGATCTGCCCGGGTCTCATTGCAGCTTCCTGCACCTGCTCTGTCAATCAGAGCCCAGGACATAACACCCCTCCCCTCCTGGTTCAGGAACAGATACTTAGTATTTTACAATACTTAGTATTTTACAATGTTATATTAACAACCAATAATACACAACATTATAGGTCATTCACTTATCAAAATAATAATAATTGAAATCAGTTACAAGGAACATATACAACATTTCTCATACATTATATCATAGCACAATTAAGTCAGTTCCCCAAAAGACATACACAAGCTTTTCCATTGCAATAAAATACAAAAGCATTTTATGGTTGCAAGGACAGAAACTTCACATATCCTTTAAGAACTTCGGTGGGCCCTTGGCCCACTCTGATCGTCTTGGAGCTGCTGCAAGCGCCCGATCTGCAAGCTCGCCTGCCAGGCTTGGCAGACCAGGACTTTGAGACCCATTTGATACGGGTTAAACCGGATCATGAAGGCTGGCCTGTTCCAGTAGGCCTAATCCTTTGTCCATTTGATTTTGGCTGGCCCTTTCCGGTAGGCCCAAACCTTGATGGGGTGGAATTCCCCGGATCAGCATAAACAGCCAGCTGGGAGCACTGTCCCATTGGCACAAGGCCTGAAGTAGAAGTGGCGTGAAAAGCCGATTGAGTGCAGTGGCCTGTTGGCGCATTGCCCACAGAAGGAGAGGTGTGGCAAGTTGGTTGAGTGCAATGTCCCATGGACGCTGTGCCAGAACTAGGAGCCACCTTGTTGGCAAAACCCCAATTTGGTGAATGCAGTGTGCTGCTTTCACTGAGAGACTGAGATCCATGATTGCAATCGTGGTCCTCCCCCCCCCCCGAGAGCAGAGTCAGGAGCAGAAGGGTGGCTAGGTAACCGCCAATGCAGCTGATCAATGTACCTGCACAGCACACGACCATCTTCCAAGGCCACTTTGTATGAAAGTGGCCCAATAACTTTGCAGACCACCGCAATCACCCAAAGGTGCCCAGGTCCATAGTTCCATGCCCAAACCGGATCACCCACTTGCAATTGCCTCGGTGCCCTCGGCTGTGGCACCTGTGATGCAACCCGATCTGGGTATAATCTATCTAACTTGGTGATAAGACGGCAACCCCATCAGAGCTCAGCTGGACTCTTTCCCATAGATGTGCATGGTGTATTGCGGTGGCAGAGGAGGAAATCCGCCAACCTGTGATGCCCGTTTCCATGGGTGAGCCGTTTCAAGGCTTCTTTTGTAGTGTGAACCATGCATTCCGCTTGGCCATTTGAGGCCAGATGAAAAGGTGCAGAAGTAGCATGCCTAATCATATTCACCCTCAGAAAGGACTGGAACTCCAAGGAGGTGAATTGAGGTCCGTTGTCAGAGACGAGGACATCTAGGAGTCCGTGAGAGGCAAAAATCCCCCTCAACACCTGGATGGTCCTGGCAGTCATCATAGTGGACACTGGAACAATCTCCAGCCATTTGGAGTGACTGTCCACCACAATGAGGAAGAGCTGCCCCTGAAAGGGGCCAGCATAGTCGATATGAACCCTCAACCAAGGAGCATGTGTGGTCTCCCATCTATGAATGGGAGCCTGTAGCATTCCGGGCTGCTGGCAAATGTGGCATCCTTGGACCTGGATCTCGATCTCTTTATCGAGCCCAGGCCACCAGAGGTAGCTGCATGCAAGCACCTTCATCTGGACTATTCCCAATGTCCCTCATGCAAAGAAGCCAAGACCCTAGTCCTCAGGGAGGTTGGGATTACTACCCTGCTGCCCCACAGGACACAACCCTTAAAGGTGGATAACTCATGCTTCCTTTTCCAGAAACTCTGGAAATTAGTGCCAGGA
>JANHFS010017850.1:0-11407 GCA_032467975.1 Trimeresurus albolabris
CTGGGAGTTGAAGTCCACATGCCTTAAAATTGTCGAGGTTGAGAAACACTGCTTTAGATGTTAAAATGTTAACTTTTTAACAAACTGGTTACTGTGCCATATTTCAAAATGAAGTTGCTTCAAGGTGATATTGTTTCAAATTGGGCAAATATATAATCAAACTTATTTTCAGACTGCTTTTATCCCTGTTAACCGTGCCTTGTTAATGAGCATACAGCTGCAATGTTGTATTGTGCTATTAAGACAGTAAACATAACTGTGTTTGCTGGAAAAGCAAAAAAAACTGGAGAAGGGAAATGTATTGAAATCTCTCCAAGTGTGGTAAGTTACAGGTTATAAAGATTTAATGGATACTAGACTTGTGTTTTAATTAAAAGTTCAAATCTTTAGTTGTTTAATTAAAAGCCAATTCTGTAAAAATTTTTTACTTTGCAATCTATTAATGGCAAGAATGCACTTTCACTTCCTAGCCCATAAATGCCTCCTTATTTAATTGTCTTATAAATAATTTTAACTGTTAAAATTAATTGTAAATTAGCTGCTCCTTTTGCTTTACAGGTGTTTTATTGAATTATGTTGATCTGCTGACAATACATGTTAGACTGTCAATTCAGAAGTGGCCATCTTCTAAATTATGTCAGCCTCTTCAAAAAAAGAAAAAGAAAAATACATTTCTAAAAATGTACAGTGATGTGATTGGGATGAGTACCAACATACCAGAAGGGGGGGTATGGTGATGATCTTAATCCTATTGTCCATAACTCCTTAGTATTCTGTCATGTGGCTATGACCACTGGAACATTTGTTCCAGTAAGCTGCCAAACTAGAAATAGAAATTACGTTAGTTTCTCAAAGAAAGAGTTCCCAATTGGTGATGTAAAGAGGAGCTGTTGAGTTGGCCAAAAGAAAAAGAGCAGAGTTTTAAAAACTAGGGGGATTCTAGGAAACCAAAGGGGAACGCTGATAGAAAGTGATAACTATAACCTATAATGCAAATGGACTGGGCAGTATTATTCTGTTCAAAAGGAAACCAGGAGAAGACTCTGAGAGTAGAACAGGGCATGATCCAGAGAAAAAGCCTGAGTAGAAATACAGATAGTCCTTAACTTACAACAGTTCATTTAGTGATCATATGAAGTTACAACAGCACTGAAAAAAGTGACTCATGACCATTTTTCAGATTTATGATTGTTGCAGCATCCTCATGGTCACATGATCAAAATTTGGGCGCTTGGCACCCGACTCATATATGACGGTTGCAGTGTCCCATGGTCACGTGATTCCCTTTTCGTGACCTCCTGACAAGCAAAGTCAATGGGGAAGCCAGCTTCACTTCACAACTGTGTAATTAACTTAACAGCTGCTGTGATTCACTTAACAACTGAGGCAAGAAAAGTCATAAAATGGGGCAAAGTTCACTTAACAACTGTCTCACTTAGCAACATAAATTTTGGGCTCAATTGTGGTCATTAGTAGAAGATTACCTGCACTGTCCAGAGGACTGAATCTACCCAGGATAGAGGGTGCTCAAAGGCAGAGAAAAGACAGTATGTTCTATGACTTAATGATTGAGCCAAAGTGAGTTTAAGAATGGTTAAAGATAGTGGGGTGTGTTTTTGTCCTACAAAAATGTGAAATTCTCTTTTGTTCACATTTCCTATTCAATTGTAGGAAGAGGCAATTAAAATGAAACAAAAGTAGGTTGTAGTATGGAGGAGCACAGTTTCTACATTGGCACGATAAGATTTCATCTATGTCTCAGAAACTGGAAAGGATGTTTAATATTCTGGGAGACAATTCACACAACACATCTAACTGGAAGGACTTAGTTTAGCTGCAGACTGCCCTGGAGTTAACTTGATTATTAGAGTATTTCCATTAACTTACTTTGGATCCTTGTAGGGAAACAAATAATAAACATTAATAGGATCAATTAAAACAGTGGTCCCCAATCTTTCTGGCTCTGCGGACTGGCAGCAGTGACATGGGTGGGGGAGAGGGGATGATTTCACATGCATGCCCACTGCTTGTGCAATCCAGTTTCCAAAGGGCTGTGGACAGGTACTGGGCCACAGACTGGGGGCTGGGGACTTCTGAATTAAAACATTTAATGAACTATTGCTACCAAAATCATGGTGTGTAGAAGTGTTGATTGTTAGTGGGGATTCTGGTTTGTTATATGCATGAGAAAGGATGGGTTTGTACTCTGCAACCACTGTGATGATAGTTACTCCTCTAGTTATTAAGAGAGGGGAGCATGAAAAGCTGATAATGGCATTTACTAGAAGCCTACAATGTCACAAAGACCAGAAAATGCTTAGACAAAGCTAAAAAGATGCACTAGGGCATAGCTGACATCAAAGGTAGGGATCAAAGAGCCTTGGGAATTGATAGCATTGGGTCCAGGACTGGGCCTATGATAGGAGCTGGAGTTGAGACCAAAGGCAATCCACAATATGTTGTAGTTGGCAGGATTGGTGGTAGAGGTGAGAGTACAGTCTATGGAAGTCGTCTGAGCTGGCTAAAGATGCCAGTTAAGCTCCAGTAGTGAGACAGCTGGGTTATTAAGAACGTCTCTGATACAGTTGATGATTGTTCAAGGTTGTTGGTTCCTTGTCTCAGTCACAAGTTTAACTTTTGGGGTTGAGGAAGATGACCAGGACCCCTGGAATGCTTTATGTTCAGCGGGGAGGATCTTGAAGGGCTGCTTTGGAGGAGAACAGGAAGTGTTTGGTGGTGCTTAACAGCCCCATGCTAGGAAATGTCTGGTATTTAAGGTGCCACCTTGTGATTTGGAGGTCTCATATGGCTGCCAATGGCTGCCGTCCATGCTGGACTCCAGATTTTACCCTTCGGGGACTCTTTCCCACTTGTAGATTGTGGTATTCTTTCTGTCCACCCAGGGTTGTGATCTTTCTTACTATATGAAGATGATGGGGAGCATTGGGTGTTTGGCTGAGCTTTCAGTGCTACCCTCCATGGAAGCCTGTCTTCCCCAAGACCACTGAGTACTTACTGCAGGAATAACTGGGTGGTTGGGTACCCAGTGAAGGGTGAGTTAACTAGGGCCATATGAGCCTGAGGATCTTTCTCTTGGAACTGTACCCAGTTGCAATAATCAAGGTGTGTGTGTGGATATTGCCTTCCATGAATCCTGAAAGTCTGTCGGAGTCCTTGCTCCGCAGATAACCAGAAGTGAGGCTCTCTGGTTGAAATTGAGCTGGTTTACCAGCTGTCCATGATGTCCAGCATCATCCTTGCCTCAGCTGCTGGGTTCCATTGCTGGGCTGGAAAGACAGGTAGTGCTCAGGGGTTTCAATTTTCCACCTGACCTCATTGAATCTGGAACAATTCAGGAGTTAGTAGCAACCATGGAATCCTTTTTTTAAAAATTCACTGGTATGAAGCACGTCGCCCCTCTAAGACAGGATTGTTCAGTTGTCCTGATGCATACTGATCTTCTATATTTTATATTGTGTTTTGAATATTTTTGTTTACTTGTAAACTGTGAACTACCCAGTCACTTTGGGACTAGGAAGCATCTGTAGTCTAATGAAATAAATAAAGTATAATGGTTGATTTAGTTCAATAGCAAATTATTTCTAGAATAAATATTTACTAAAGTATAAATATCTAAAAGATGTGATACCCTTTTTAAAGAATAGACTAAAGTGTAATGACAGATTAGCGTATGAAGGGAAATAAATAGCAGTGAATGAAGTGATTAGAATATTCCTTTGAGAACTAATAATATGGTAGGCTACAGGCTTGGTTAATTCTATTTTAGTAGTTTTCGTCTATATATATGATGTATTTTGAAAATGTACATATTTTGAAATATTTTGAAATGCATTAATAGCCACTGAGAAATAATAATTTTCATAATACAGCAGGTAATAATTGTGCCTTTGTGGTTATAGAGGGAAGAGTAGAAATCTTACAGATTTCATATTCACGGTCATTGTATTGAATATATAAAATTTTGCTTGCATCCAGATGATTTAGCTTTTTTAAAATCTGATTCACACCTTAAAAATGTTATTCTAATTAGCTTGTATGCTCATTTATTTTATTTCATTCCATTAATTAAATATAAACAAGGTTATGAGAAATCAGGTAATATAATTAGAATGTATAAATCTATACATTTAACTTTAAAAAAAATAGATACAGACTTTTGATGAAGAAATGGTAGATTGAAGACAGCTCTGCAAAAAGCAGTACTGACAATTGTGGCTATGAAAAAGAAGCAATGAGTAGATTGGCTCCTTCAACCTTCTCTGGAGAAAGAGAAGATGTGAGATGGTCCACATTGTGTTCTGTACAGTTGCTTCTTATGAGGAGATTGCAAGGCAATGATCTCTGGAGGGTAGGAGAATCAGGAGATAAAGGAATTTGCCACACTTGATCCAATTTTAGTCAGAAGACATTAAATTTGTACTTCCTTTGTTAATGGCTTTTGGAAATTGCCTATTAATTACTTTAAAGAACTTAGACATCTTCAAAAAGACCAAGTTGAAAACCCAGTGGGAGTGTCTTCAGTCCTTAATATATATACAAAAAATGAGACTGTATCTTTATAAGCTTTAACAATTCAGTGAAAAATAAGACAGAGGTTTAGCTACAGAAAGTTTTAAACAGATGAAAGAAAATGATGGAATATTTGATTTTTAATATTAAGACATTGAAAACATTTAAAAAACTAAATGCATTTTTATGGAAAGAAAAATTATTTGTGATATTGGAGACATATTGCACCAATACTGTGCATGACATTATTTGGGTCTGCTGTCCCAATAGCAGATGTACTATATGGTAGAACTTCAGGTCTGAATCATAATAATAGTGTTGTGCAATTCATCTGTGGACCTAGAGGTGGCTCTGGAGTCCCAGTCCCCATGGACGCTCTATTATCTATCATAATACATATCGATTCTGGAGCAGTACAAATGCCTATGGATTTGATCTAAGTCTTAACAACAATGAAAATATGCTCACCTTCCATCAGGAAGAAAATATATCAAAGGAGAAAATGCTGCTCTCACAGGTCACCTTTTATTGTGCTTCAGCTGCCTGAAAATGTGTGCATATCAAGTTTCCCCATTCAGCTGAAAAGTCCCTACGTGCACTCTTACATTTTCAATGCTAAAATGTAATTTAAAACGGATATCTTTTGACCTTATCCATGAGCTTTCTTTCTCAGTATCTTGTTTCTTGGGAGTATATCTGGCACCGGTAATAAAGATTTGAACAGTAGTGTATCCCACTGTCATAATATTTGAAACCTTTAATTTTCATTTGTTTTTACTCTCTCCGTGTAGCCATCATTGGATTTTGTAATTTATTTATTCCTACTAAGTTTTTAATTGCAGATTTTAAATTCTATTGAGGACAAAAAACAGGGATCACAGGCTTGCGTGAATAGTATGTAATATATTCCTCAAAATACACAATGATTTAGTAGAAATTTAGAAAAATACCACTAAAGCTGCTTGCCGAGATGGCATTAAGAAAAATGCCCTAATATTACAAATATATAAGCCATAATAGGTCACCGGATGGATCTCTTAATGGATGACAACAGTAATGGATGGACATAAGAGCTAATACAGTCATTGATTTGGGAAAAAATAATCCATTTTGATATAAGTTCATAAGAGTGGCATAGAAGAAATAAAAAATATGTAAGGAAACAAATAAACTAAGTACATGAAACAATCTAATGACTAAAAATATTGATCATGTAAGAGAGACAAGTATTCTAGGATCAAGTAAAATTTATTGTACTTACTGCAAAAATTCTAATTCCTCTGAAGAAACAGTAGAACATTTAGTAAAAGGAAATGAATAAAAATAAAAGGTATCTACTTCTGGGAAACCTATTTCTCCTTTAGGATAATTCCTCTAAACTTTTAGTTTAGTTTTCTGTCTTATATTTATCTTAGTTACTGAGCTCAATTTTTCAATATACAGGTAGTCCTCGACTTTTGGCTATAATTGAGCACAAAATTTATGTTGCTAAGTGAAACATTTGTTAAGAGATTTTTGCCCCATTTTATGACTTTTCTTGCAACTGTTATTAAGTGAATCACTGCAACTGTTAAGTTAGTAACATGGTTGTTAAGTGTATCTGGCTTCCCCACTGACTTTGCTTGTCAGAAGATCGCAAAAGATGATCACATGACCCCGGGACACTGCAACCGTCATGCCAAGCACCTGAATTGTGATCATGTGACCATGGGGATGCTGCAGCAGTTGTAGTGTGAAAAACAATCATAAGTCACTTTTTTCAGTGCCGTTGTAACTTTGAATGGTCACTAAATGAACCGTTGTAAATCGAGGACTACCTGTAGTCTCTATAAAATCTTTCTAATTCACCCTTCTTTTTGTCATCAGTGTTACTTATGCCTTTCCTGTTTTTTATCTTTCTCTTTGGTATCAGCTTCCCTAATCTACTCTGTTGTGCTTCAAAATGTGTAGTCTCTGACCAATTTGACCATTTGGGTATGGTGGAGCCTGTTTTTTTATTGCTTTTAAAATAATGACCAGAAAAATGAAAAACCCCTTCCTGGCAAAGGTAATTAAGATAATTATGATAAGAATACATACATAGTCCAAAAACTCCCCACCCCATATAGAAAGTTTTTTAAAAATGTGAAATAATACAACAAAGAAAAAATAGTATATCACTTTAATAGTAAATATTTGCAATATGTATACTTATCTGATGCAAATATTATTCAAGGATGTAGATATTTCTAAAATATTGAATATGACTTTTTTTTTTTTTACCAAATGCTTCTTGAAAATACATGCTTACTAAGTTTTGGAGAAAAGGAAATGGATTATATAAATGCGATAAACACAACAAAAGTGAACATTTTCAGAGGATAATTTTTCTTGAACTACATATCTAGTAAACTGAATTTGACAACTGGACAATGTAAACCGATTCTCTGCCCCCTTACTATGATACTGCAGCATTGGAAAGTATATGTATGGCTCCTTTCACTGAATAGATTGAAGACCTGATTGCACTTGCCACTTATGAGTGGATTGCCTATAGATATAGACTTTCAAATAGCGTGAAATATGGGTTTCATTTATACCAAATACAGTAACTTATGCTCCTTCAACCCAAACATCCCTCACTCTTTTCCTTTGTTTCCGTTACTCCTTCTCTCTATTTAGCTAACAGTCCTGTCTTCTTGCCCACTGTTGATAGATCCTTCTCTACATTTTCTGTTTCTCCTTTTCATTTTCTGCTAAATTCCCACCTTTGCCTCTTTCTGCTTCTTTTAATTATCTCTATCCTGTGTTTGAGTGTGCCTGTGTACATATATGGGAGTATTATGTGTGCAGATGAGTCACTCTCTATGTGCATCTGTATGCTTTCCACTTGAGCTGAGAAGAGAAAAACTAGCACTAATGCAGACAACAACCCAAAGCTGAGAGTCAAATAGGGGAGATATTTATTGAAAAAAATCATTCCCAAATCACTCGTCCTACACTTGACTCTTTCATTTCCCTTCTCCTTAGCAGCAACACTTGGAGATGAATTACAAAACATAACGGGATTGCACTGTTGACATGATAGCAGTGTTCCAATATTTGAGGGGCTGCCACAAAAAAGAGGAGGGTCAATCTATTTACCAAAGCCACTAGAAGGCAGAACAAGAAGCAACGGATGGAAACTAATCAAGGAGAGCACCAACCTAGAACTAAGGAGAAATTTTCTGACAGTTAGAACAATTAATCAGTGGAACGAGTTGCCTCCAGAAGTTGTGGGTGCTTCATCATTTTTAAAGGAGGCTTTTAAAAAGAGATGGGACAGCCTGTTTGTATGAAATGGTATAGAGCAGACATGTCAAACACAAGGCCTGGGGGCCGGATGCGGCCTGCGAAGTGGTTTCATGTGGCCTGTGAAGCCATCCTGAAAACAGTGAGGAAACGGCCCCCACTGCCTTGGCCCTCGCCCAGGCTGGCTGGGAGCCAATGTACAATTTTGTGGTGGCCATCTATGCTGAAACACATTTAGTCTTAGCTCCAAAGGCCGTCTAGAAACAGTGAGGAACCAGCCCCTGGGTGCATGCTGGGGAGGTGTCACCCTTTGTGATGAATGAAGAAATGCACCATGCCTTGGTGTTGCCCGGTCCCACCCCCTTCTGCCAGAGACCCTCAGATCTGTCCTACTCCTGCCCAGGCCCCCACAGGCACCCTTGACCCAAAAGGTGTAGAACTGGCCATGCCCCACCAATAGGCCACACCCACTCCATCCACGCCCACCAGTAAGCCACACCCACCTTGGCCACACCCACCTGGGCTCCCCAAGGGCAACTGCAATGCGGCCCTCAGTGAAATTGAGTTTGACACCCCTGATATAGAGTTTCCTGCTTGAGCAGGGGATTGGACTAGAAGACTTCCAAGGTTCCTTCCGATTCTGTTACTCTGTTACAGATGTGTGTGCTTGGAAGTCTATGTGCTTTTTTCCTTCTCACAAGTTTAAACAGTTCTGATTTTTCCCCCCTACTTTAGCCCTCAGACATTTATATAAAACCTGTTTGTTTTTGCTGTATAATCCTTGACCTGCAACTCAAAAATATGCTGCCCTCAGCCTGGTGGAAGTGATACGATTACACCTTGTGGCCAAAATTTATCCAGGCTGTTTTGTCTGGGTTTGGGTATCGTTATAAAGATGAGAGCAGGAGACCCAGGCCCAACTGACTGCATAAAAGGTGGCATCCCTATTATTATTTATAAATCTTTGTGACTGTGCTATATCCAACACTTTCCAGAAACAGCAGCATCATATTATGCTCTGGAGAAAAACTGAAACTGTACCCATCCTCTCTCTGCCTATCCACAGGCTAAGGCCAGGGGCCATTAGCACTGGACACAATCTGATCCATTGGGGCTCCTATCATTTGTGATCAATAGCCCCTCTATCTAAAAGATCCTGCAGGATGCAGTTTGCAAATGCTGCTTAGCCATAAGATTAATCTATATCCTGAAAACATTTAATTATCTGAAAAATTATCTGTTGTAATCATAAATCTCCCACAGTTTAATGGAGATTTTTCAGTAGGTTTTCAGTTCATGAGCCTAACAGAAAATCCTTTGTGAAGCCTAAGAACTATACTATAGCTCATAAATTCTTTTTAAAAAACAAACGAACAAACAAAAAAACCCCAACAGGTTACCTTTCTTATGATCAGTTTAGTTTTCAATAATACTATTATATAACCTTGTAAATATAATGGTATAATAATAACTATATTGCTCTTTGTTCTTTTTCTTTACTTCTCTTAATACTAATTGATTAACTAACTGAGTTAAAGTAGAAAACAATACTATGATTTACAATTTCCTATTATTTCTATTTTTGATAGCGATACTATATCTGGGCTGCAAAAATATGACCATTGAATAACAATAAATTTTGAGTTTGAGATATATCTTTGCTGCCATTTAACAATAGCAGGTTGTCCCTATTTCCCAAACCTAGCCAAACAATATACAGGTAGTCCTCAGATTACATCTCAACTTACAACCATTCATTTAGTGACTGTTCAAAGTTGTAACAACAGTGAAAAAAGTGACTTATGACTAGTTTTCACACTTAGGACCATTGCAGCATCCCCATGGTCATATGACCAAATTCTGGGCGCTGATCACCATTTGTAATTTTTCCAGCTGGCTTCTGACAAGCAAAGTCAATGGGGGAAGCCAGATTCACTTAACGACTGCATGATTCACTTAAGAACTACAGTGATTCGCTTAGGCAAAAAGGTTGTAAAATAGGACAACATTCACTTAACAATTGCCTTGTTTAACAACAGAAATTTTGGGCTCAATTGTGGTCATGAGTCAAGGACTACCTATAATTAAAAATATTTCCAGTCATGATTAATATTTCTGTTTTGGTAACTCCATATACACTGGAGCACACTCAACTCAAGCAATACTATACTTTTTAGAGCAGCGGTTCTCAACCTATGGGTCGCAACCCCGTTTGGGGTCGATCGACCATTTCATGGGGGTCGCCAAGCAAGGCTGCCCGCCATTTTTTTCCCCTTTTCCGGCAAGTGCCTTACCTCCCTTGAGCTGGGCAAGCTGATGGTCAGCCTGCTCCGTCTCTGCTGCTTGCCAGCTATGCCTCGGCCGGCGCAGGGGGCGGAACCATGCATGTGCGGCGCTCCCGGGCAGGGAAAGTCCTCGACTTACGACCAGTTTAGTCCTCGACTTACGACTGGTTGGGGGTCGCGGCATTAAAAAGGTTGAGAACCACTGATATAAGCCATCTGACACTTTTACATTTCTTAAGAAATAGATAAAACAATGAAAAGAAAAAGAAAGGAGAGCAAGAGTAAAGAAACATAAGAAATAACATACTACTTAAAATATATATCCCTCACTACAGTTCTTAAGTTAGTCACACGGTTGTTGAGTGAAACTGGCTTCCCCCATTGATTTACTTGTCAGAAGGTCGCAGAAGGGAATCACGTGAGCCCGGGACACTGCAACCGTCATAAACATGAGTCAGTTGCCAAGCGTCCGAATTTTGATCACGTGACCGTGGGGATGCTGCAAAGGACGTAACTGTGAAAAACGGTCATATATCCCTTTTTACAGCGATGTCGTAACTTCGAACAGCCACTGAATGAACTGTTGTAAGTTCAGGGCTATCTTAGAATAGAATAGAGCTGGAAGGGACCTTGGAGGTCTTCTAGTCCAGCCCCCCGCTCAAGCAGGTGAACCTATACCATCTCAGACAAGTGGCTGTCCAGTCTCTTCTTAATTAATCAATCAATCAATCTGTAATTCCGCGGGATCCTTAAGACAGAAACAGGTCGATTGTTTTTAAAACGAGAAGTCATATGCTACCCACCATATCCTTTTAACACGATGATGGATAAACACCGGTGAATCAGATCCAATTTATGTAGCCAAGGTGCCCAACGGAACTGCACTCCCAACACATGATTATATTTGTTTCTGTAATTCGCCTATGTTTTGAGTTCTCACAGTGGCCTGGTCCAGAAGTTGATGCAATTGGGTGAATTGGAACCACCGAGTTTCTAGTCCACCTGCTTTTGAGTGCAGGTTGTACTGGAACATCTCCGACGAATGGCGTTCTGGCCTCTAGCTGAAGAACATGATCTTATGAAGATGCTATTCTGATTTTTCTCCCTCTGTCGCAGAAAGATATTTTTGTTTTCTTACCACAGAAAGTTTCATGGACTAATGTCACTGGTAGAAATGAAATTGGGGCTATTTCTTGAATTGTAAGCCGTAATTAACCTGTGCTGAAGACGGTCCCCAAGCAAGAACTAGGCCTATACAAATGCAGATGTGGAACCATCAGGAAAGTTGGAGCCAGGGAGCTCAAGACAAAGAACCTCTTAAG